>JAQZBX010097041.1:0-11736 GCA_029593785.1 Cabassous unicinctus
TGATTTTCTTTCATGTTTTTATTTATTCATTTATTTTTTAAAAGATACTTAGATTACACAAATGTTACATAGAATATATAGGGGATTTCAATATGTCCTGATCCCAATACCTCCCACATTAGTAACATCTTTCATTTGTGTGGTACATTCATTGCAATTGATAAACATATTTTGGAGCATTACCACTAAGCATGGATTAGAGTTTACGTTGTACTTTACACTCTCTCCCACTCAATTCTGTAGGTTTTGGCAAGATATATAATGGCCTGTATCTGTCATTATAAGATCATTCAGGATGATTCCCAAGTCCCAAAAATACCTCCATATTACACCTGTTTTTCCCTCTCCTTACCCTCAGAACCTCCAGTGACACTGCCTCAAAATCAGTGATATTTCTTCCATTGCTAGAATCACAATGTCTATAGTAGAATACTTAGTCTATTTTAGACCAAAATTCATTCCCCAATCCTGAGTATTCTAGGATGATGATACCCACTCCACCTTTAACTGAGGGGGACTTTGATCCCATATGGCTGATGGATAGGGCTCTCTTGCTTGCAGTTGTAGACATTCTTGGTTCCTTGGTAAGTTTGTAGTCCATCACCTCCTCCTTATTGTTTGTCCTGGGTGAGTCCAGTGAACTGGAGAGTAGGTGTTACAACTTGGTTGAGATTCAGGCCCAACTGGCACATGGGCAGCCCAAAGATTTAAGGCTCTTGGATGTACAGCTACCAACTGTAATACTAATTATAGTTTCAAATAAAAGGACAGAAATGCCATGTGTAGAGAAACCACAACCAAGTCCAACTCTGTCCTAATGGGGAGCATAAATTCCAAAGTAGGGCCACTGGCAAGGGGCCAAACTCCTGAGTTATCTTCCCTGAATATAGTGCCTGTATGTCTCCAGAGCCCTCAGGAGCCCAGATATTTGGGGTAGTATCTACTTTGGCTGTCAATGAGATCCTGCCGAGATATGCATAAGCTTTATCTCTGGAATGACCTCCTGACTCACTTTGAAGTCTCTTAGCCATATAAACTCATTTGTCTTTACCTTTCCCCCCTTTTGCTCAAGGTCTCTTTCCAGTTGCATTGCTTGTTGGTACTTGGCAGCAATTCCTCAGTGCCAAGGAGGCTTTTCCCCAGGAGTTATGTCCCACACTGGGGGGAAATTATTGCATTTATATGCTGAGTTTGGCTTAGAAAGAGGCCACATATGGGCAACAAGGAGGCTTCCAGTAGGTAATACTTAGGCACCCTACAACCCTAGGATAAGTTTCAAATTCAAGAGCAAAGGCTCATAGCATAGTCATCAATATCAAGGACCCATCAGTGGACCATTCTCATTCACTAGTCATTGCCTCTGTACTTGGGGGATTGTTGCTATTCCATTAGAAAATGTGGCAGAGCTCCTCAGGATGGGAAATTGATATGCTTTTTGTTATTGTGTGAATCTTCACCCACTGTGAAAATGCCCCATGAACAGTTGAACATGTTTATATGCCTTATATGTATGCCTAGGTGAACTTCCTCCCATGTATCCTCCATCCCTGACACCCAACAATAATGATCCTCCCCTGTCACAGTTATAACCCTTCTGTGATCCATAATTTCTTCAAAGATGAAGCCAATAAAATAGCCAAATACAATAACAAGAAAATGAAATGATAATGATGGTTTTAAATATAAGAAATAAAATACAGAAATTTTTTTTAAAAAACTAAAACTAAAATAAAATTTAAAAATTGAGATATTAAGAAATAACAAAAAACATTATTTTTTTGACATTTTGCCTTTCATCACTGTAAGATCTGTTGTCCTATATGTATAGTGACATTTTCTTCCATTTCTTCCCCAAGATTCTTACTTTTTTTCATTTTGTTTCCAAAGAAGTTTTAGATTACAAAAAGTCATGTAAAGAATACAGAGGACTCCCATATACCCAACATGCTCCCATTTTTCTCCCTTCCTGTATTAATAACCTTTTTATATGTAGATGGTACTTTATTAGCACTGAGGTACAAATGTTGAAACATAGCTACTAACCATGGTCAATAGTTTACATTATGGTTTACATTTTGGACCACACACTTTTTAAAATTTTTGATGAAATTTAACATGACCTGTATCCATCATTGCAAAATCATGTAGAACACTTCCTTCACCTCCAAAAAACCCCTTGTTCCATGTATTCTATTCCTCATTCCCCCTCCCCTGGGGGCACATGGTGACCAACAGTCTTCACTCCTTGAAAGACAAGATTCATAGTTACTTGCAACAACACTGAGGGTTTGACACACTGATATGTCCTCCCCTATTAAGCACTGGCTATGCTCTCAAGAGACTCCTGCCTCTCAGTTTGAGAACATAGCAGGCTTACCCAGGATGAGAGTTCAACACCTTTCCACTCATTATGTGGGTCTCCACCCACTGATACAACACATATGACAAAATGATCACTCATACACTTCCTAGAAGCCTGCCTTAGGTGCATCCTGTCCAGAATGCCTCCCCGCCATCCAATACCCTAAACCAGTAACGCTTCCTTGTCATATTGCCAAAAAAGCATTCCCAACATTGTAGTTTCAACCACATATGCACCAATACGCAGTGTTAACCTGCTCCCTCCTCCAATGCTTCCCCAAGTTTCATGGACCATCCAACCCACACTCCCCACCCTACCCTCCTGACAAACCTGCACCTCCCAACCCAATAGTATCTCTACACCCCTGTCACATCCCTCCACTGAAAAACTACACACTTCCAACTTATCATAGATTTTGTCCATATGGGCATCGGCTCACAACCTTCTTCTCACTTTTTATTTCCTGTAACCCTATCTTCCAGATTCTAGCTCTGTGAGCCTGTCAATTCGCTTAATTCATATTAGTGAGGTCATGTAATATTTATTCATCAATACCTGGCTTGCTTCACTCAACATAAGATCCTCAAGTTTCATCCATGTTATCCCATGTGTTAGCACTGTATTCCTTCTTACAGCTGAGTAATATTCCATTGTATGTATATACCACAGTTTGTTTATGGGTTCATCTATTGATTGGCATTTGGGTTGACTCCAACTTCTGGCAATAGTTAATAATGTCGCTATGACCATTGGTATGCATATATCTGTTCATGTCCTTGCTTTCAATTTTTCTGGGTATATACCTAGCAGTGGAATTGCTGGATCATATGGAAGTTCTATAATTAGTTTTTTCAGGAATCAATAAACTGTCCTCCACAATAGCTGCACCATTCTACATTCCCACTAACAGTGTATGAGGGTTCCCATTCCTCCATATCCTCTCCAAAACTTTTGGCCCTCTGTTTTTTTAATAACTGACAATCTAAAGGGTGTAGGATGATATCCCACTGTAGTTTTGATTAGCATTTCCCTAATAGCTAGTGATGTTGAGCATATTTTCATGTGCTTTTTAGCCATTTCTATTTCTTCTTTGGAGAATTGTCTATTGAAACCACTTGCCTATTTTTCAAATGGGTTGTTCGTCATTTTATTTTCAAGGTGTAGAATTTCTTTATATATGCAGGCTATTATGCCCCTATTAGATATATGGTTACCAAATATTTTCTCCCATTGTGTAGGCTGCATTTTCACTCTCATGACAAACTCCTTTGAGGTGCAAAAGTTTTTAATTTTGAGATGATCCCATTTATCTATTTTTCTTTTGCTGCTCATGCTTTAAGTGTGAAGTTCATGAAACCATTTCCTATTACAAGATCCTGTAAATGCTTCACTACATTATCTTCTACGGGCTTTATGTTCTTGGCTCTTATATTTAGATTGTTGATCAATCTTGAGTTAATATTTGTATAAGGTGAGAGATGGTGTTCCTCTCACATTCTTTTGGATATAGATATCCAGTTCCCCAAACACCATTTGCTGAAGAGGCTACTCTCTCCCATTTGAATGGCCTTGGTGGCCTTGTTGAAGATCAGTTGACTGTATATGCGAGGATCTATATCAGAACTCTGAATTCAGTTTCTTTGGTCAATATGTCTATCCTTGTGCCAGTACCATGCCGTTTTGACCACTGTAGATTTGTAGTATGTTTTAAAGTCAGGTAGTGTGGTTCCTCCAATTTCATTTTTCTTTCTCAATATGTCTTGAACTTCCAGATAAATTTCCTAGTTAGTTTTTCCAATTCAGTAAAAAGTGCTATCATGATTTTTATTGGGATTGTGTTAAATTTGTAGAATAGTTTGGGTAGAATAAGCATCTTAATGATGTTTAGTCTTCTTATCCATAACAAGGAATATTCTTCCATTTCTTTAGGTCTTTTTAAAAATTTCCTTTAACAGTGTTGTGTAGCTTTCTTTGTATAAGTCACTTAAATCTTTAGTTAAATTTATTCAGAATTATTTGATTCTTTTAGTTCTATTGTAAATGGGATTTTTTCCCCTTGATTTCCTCCTCAGATTGCTCATTATTGGTGTACAGAAATGCTACTGATTTTGCACATTGGTCTTTTAACCTGTGACTTTACTGAACTCATTTATAAGCTCTAGAAGATTTGTTGTAGATTTCTCAGGGCATTGTATGTATAAGATCATGTCATCTGCAAATAGTGAATTTTTTACTTCTTTTCCAATTTGGATGTCTTTTATATATTTTTCTTCTCTAAGTGCTTAAGGATGTGCTTCTAACACAATTTTAAATAGGAGCAGAGAAGTGGTCATCCTTGTCTTGTTCCTAATCTTAGATGGAAAGCTTTCAGGTTTCTCCTTTGAAAATGGTGATTGCTGTGGTTTTTTCATATATACCCTTTCTCATGTTGAGGAAGTTTCCTTCTATTTCTATCTTTTGTTGTGTTTTTATCAGGAAACAGTGTTGAATTTTGTTGAATGCCTTTTCTGCATCTATAGAGATGATGATTTGATTTTTTTCTTTTGATCTGTTTATGTGGTGTATTACATTGATTAATTTTTTTATGTTGAACCATCCTTGCATACCAGGAATGAAAGCAACTTGCGTATGGTATATAATTCATTTAATATGTTTTTGACTATGATTAGCAAGTATTTTGTTGAGGATTTTAGCATCTAACTTCATTAGAGTGATTGGTCTATAGTTTTCCTTTCTCACAGCATCTTGGGTTTGGTATTAGGGTGATGGTGGCATCATAGAGTGAATTAAGCAAAGTTCCTTCCACTTCTATAATTTGGAAGAATTTAAGTAGGATTGGTGTTAGTTCTTTCTGGAATGTTTGGTAGAATACACCTGTGAAGACATTTGGTCCAGGTTTTTCTTAGTTGGGAGGTTTTTTGATGACTAATTCTATCTCATCACTTGTCATTGGTCTGTTTAGTTCATTAATTTCTTCTTTCATCAATGTAGGTTGCTTGCATGTTTCTAGCAATTTGTTCATTTCCTCTAAATTATCCATCTTGTTGACATATAATTTTTCAAAGTATCCTCTTTTGATACTCTTTTTTTTTAATAAAGCTTAAATAAAATATTTTATTTTTCTTATTCTTAAATGTTCTAAAAGTTAATTTTGTAAAGCAGTGACAGTAATAATTTACTGGTTGATTATAGCATAATTTTATGTGAAATTAATGACCATAACCTTATTTTTTTTTTCAAATGGTTTTTTTTTCTTACATAAATGTTATTTTATATATATATATATATATTTTTTTAAAGGTGTTTAGATTACCTAATTATTACTCAGAATTTACAGGGATTCCCATGTTCCCCACCTCCCACACCTCCCACAACATCCCACACCAACATCCTTCATCAGTGTGGCACATCACCTGCAATGGATATACACATCCTGGGGCCTTGCCACCAAGCATAGACTGCATTTCACATCATAGAAATCATTTCACTCTCTCCCACACAGTTCTGCGTGGTATATGCTGATGCAAAATGGCCTACATCTGTCACCACAACGCCACTCATGACAACCCCCAATTCCCAAAAAAACCCCTGTATTTACTCTATTTCTGTGAGGTCAGTGGTGATATCACCTTCCTCATTTCTTATTTTATGTATTTACATCTTTTCTATTTTTTTCTTTGTTAGTCTAGCTAAGTGTGTATAAATTTTATTGATCTTCTTGAAGAAACAACTTTTGATTTTGTTAATTATTTTTAGTGCTTTCTTGTTTTCAATTTCATTTAATTTACTCTAATCTTTCATATTTCCTTCTTTCTACTTCTTTTGGGGTTAATTTGTTATTCTTTTTCTAATTCCTCCAGGTGTGCTGGTAGGTCTTTGATTTTAACACTTTCTTCTTTTTAAATAAAGGCATTTAAGGCCATGAATTCTCTTCTCAGTACAGCTTTTGCTGCATCCCATAGGTTTTGATATGTTGTGTTGTCATTTTCACTTGTTTCAAGGTATTTACTGATTTATTTTGTGATTTCTTCCTTGACCTACTGTTTGTCCAAGAGTGTGTTGTTCAACTTCCATATCTGTGTGCCTAATCTCACTCTGTCCCTTACTGATTTCCAGCTCCCTCCATTGTGATCAGAGAAATTACTTTGTATAATTTCAGTCTTTCTGAATTCTTTGAGAGTTGTTCTGTGGCCTAGCATGTGGTCTGTCCTGGAGAATGATCCATGTGTACTCAAGAAGAATGTATATCCCACTGTATTTGGATGTAATGCTCTGTATATGCACATTAGGGCCAGATCTTCTAATGTATTATTCAAAGTATTTGTTTCTTTATTGAGTCTCTCTCTAGATGTTCTGTCTAATGGTGATAATGGTGTATTAAATTCCCCCACTATAATTGTAAAGGCATTTCTGTCTCCACTTAGTCTTTCCGGTGTTTGCCTCATGTATTTTAAGGTGCCCTGATTAGGTGCATAAGTGTTTATGATTTTTTTTCTTCTTGAAAGATTACCCCTTTTACTAATATATAGTGTCCATATTTGTCTCTTACAATAGTTTTGCATTTAAAGTCCATTTTGTCTGATATTAGTATAGCTACTCCCACCCTTTTTTGGTTATTGTTTGTTTGTAAAATTGTTTTCCATCCATTTACTTTCAGTCTCCTTGCATCCCTGTGTCTAAGGAAGGTTCATGAAGACAGCACATAGATGGGTCATATTTCCTTATCCATTCTGCCAATCTTTGTCTCTTGACTGGTGAATTTATTCCATTAATATTCAATATTTTTACTGTCAGTGAATTACTTACATTAGCCATATTTTTTTTTGGTTTATGTATTCCATATGTTGTTTTTATATCTCTTCTTATCTTTTTGTTGCTCTTACATGGTCCTTGAAATATCTCTCTCCTGTTTTTTCTTTTCAACCTGCAGAACTCCCTTTAGTATTTCTTGAAGAGCAGGTTTCTTATTGGCCTACTTTCTAATCTCTGTTTATATGTGAATATTTTGAACTCTCCATCATTTTTTAATGCTAGCTTTGCTGGATAGAGAATTCTTGGCTGGAAGTTTTTTTCTTTTAGTACCTTAACTATGTCATACCACTGCCTTCTTGCCTCCATGGTTTCAGATGGGAAATCAGCACTTAATATTATTGAACTTCCCTTGCATGTGATGGTTCTCTTCTCTTGCTGCTTTCAGTATTCTTTCTTTGTCTTGAGCATTGGGCAATTTGACAAGTATTTATCTTGGAGTAGGCCTGTTAGGATTCATACTGTTTTGGGTGCACTGTGCTTCCTGGACATGTATGTCCATGTCCCTTAATAAGGTTGTGAAGTTTTCAGCCATTATTTCCTCCAACACACCTTCTGTGCCCTTTCCATCTCTTCTCCCTCTTGGATGCCTATAATGCATATGTTTGTGTGTTTTGTGTTGTCATTCAGATCCCTGAGTCCCTGCTGAATTTTTTTTCTATTTTTTAATATATCTGTTCTACTATCTGATTTGATCTATACTGTCTTCCACATCAGAGATTCTTTCCCCTGAATGTTCAAATCTGTTGTTATGTGCTTCCATTGTATTTTTGATTTCTTGCATTGTGCCATTCATAACCATCATATCCGTTATCATTCTATGTATATTTAAAATTTCTTCAGTATGTTCTCCTAGTGTCTTCTTAATATCCTTAATCTCTTCCTTCACTTCATTAAGTTGATTCATGACATTTTTTTTGGACATATCTAATTAATTGTTCCATGTTCTGCATGTCCTCCTGTTTTTCAGTTGGTTCATTGGACTGGGACATTTATTCCTGTTTCTTAGTATGGGTTATAATTTTTGTTGATGTCTAGGCATCGATTTATCTTGATGGGTTTGTTCATTTGATTAGCTTTTTTTTTCTAATCTAGGGTTTTATTTTGTTGTTGTTTTTTTGTGTGTGGTAAGTTTTCACTTTGACACTTCATTCCTCTTATTCTATTTCCTTGTTCTTGTTTACATTTCCCTGAAAAAAAATTACGGCCAGAGAAAAGGAAAAAATATGAAGAGAAAAAGGGATAATAGTAATACTACTTGTAAAAGGTAGAAGAGGAACCATATAAAACCTAGGAAAAATGAATAATTAACTCAATAAGAAGTGCAGAGGTATAAGAATTAAAAAGTGGAGTACAAACAATGAAATGAGAAACCGAATAGAGAAAAAATTTAGAATGAATTAAAAGTCCAGAATGATGAGAAGAGGGAAAGAGAAAAGACAAAAAGAAAAAAGCTAAAAATAGAGAAAAAAAAAGAGAGAAATAAGAACCAGAAAAATTGAATGCCAAACAAAAAGAGGTGGAATGAAAGAACAACAGAAAGCAGAAAATAGAAATATGAAGGAATAAAAAGAAATAGCATAGTTAGACAAAATTGGTAAACAAAAGAATGGGAAACAAAGGGAGGGGAAACACTACAAAGAAGAAATAAGGCAGCAGCAACTGATTAACAAAAAAGGGGGGAAGAATGAGAATAAAAAAGGAAAAAAAGAACAAAAACAAACACACATGAAAAAACAAGAATCATGGAAAAATAGCCTTCCCTCTTATGCCCCTAAGGAGCTTCTCAGGCTGCAGGTGTTCATCAATCAATTACCCTGCAGCCAGCCCTCTGCAGGTTTTGAACTGGGTTTTAGCCAGTAAACTATGTTAAATTGAAAAACAGAAACTTTTTAAAGAAAAATAAGAGATCCAAGAAAAGCTAATACAAAAAGAATATCTATATGTTTCCTATCCTAAAGTATTAGCTGGATGTCTGATAACCTGGTGGATCACTTCTTTAAAAAGAAATGGGAATCAAACCTTGTATATTCAAGGTTGGAACTTCTCCACTGAGCTAACCTTTCTCCTTGATTCAGTTAGCCTTTGAGAAAACTATCCACCCACTTTCCCTTGGGCAGGTTAGAGTCTGCAGTTGGCCAGTCTTGGTGATTAGGCTCCTTCTGGTCCTTGCCCCCTTTCTATTCTAATGACTTTCTCTCCCAGGGTAGCTGGGAGTGGCAGCCTGTATGAGTGGATCACCCCTTCCATCTCCTGGTCAAATTGAGGTCCCTTTCGAGATTCCAAGAGGACCGTGGTGATTGAAATCACCATAAAGAAACCACTCTCAACCTACTTCCAGACCCCTCCTCCTCCCAGGGGACCCTAAATAGGCCCTTGAAAGCTTATTGAGGCTTCATACCACCAGGGGAATTGGAATTTTGCTAGTTTTCAGCATGGGGCTAGTCTGTTGACTGTCTCTGCCCTCTACCCACCCAAATTCCTCCTTTACAGTATGGCTTCATTACAAAATGACAAAGTATGTTAATGTAATTTAAAATATTAGTCTTACTACTCTTTCCTTTGTTATACATTTCTTTTTTTTCTTTATTTATTGGCATGATTACATATACAAACTTCAAAAAATAACAATATTCATTATTGATCTCTCTTCTGGCCATTGTACTATTCATTTCATGTCATAACATTATTATTATTGAAAATAATTTTATCATAGGGATGTGTGGTTAAAAGTTATTCCCTCTGAGTATCAGGTCACAAGATATGCCACTGCAGTGTACAACCTAGTGTGTATGACCCAGATTGTCCAGGCCAAGCTCCCATCCTGGGGGAAAGATTGCAATGAAGGAAGAGTCAAGGCCATGCAAGTGGTCTCAATGTACTCTGCAGCAGGAATCTGCAAGGACGTTGGAAACTTTTGCTCTGGCAGCAGTCAGAACCTTAGGAAGCTGGAGCAGGAAGGGGGAAATGGTAGTATCCCCTGGTATCTGGGGGAAGAGCCCCAAAACATGATTTTATAACTGATATCATGATTCGAGTTTTGTCTCTATTCTTGGTTAGTCAGGAACACTAGGTTAAAATTTCAGAAATACTTTTATATTTTCTATGCAAATTGTTTGAAACAAATATAAGCAGCATTAATATTTTGTTGCTATTTATAAACCATTTAAACAACTTCTACCCATTTCCATACTTTGAATTATAATGAATTAGACATTCAAGACAGATGTCCACTGGGGTCACCCTGTCCATTTGTTTTAATTTTTGGCTCCATTTTCCTGATTTTGGGGAAGTGCACAGGGGTACTTAGTTTCTCTGTTGCTTCAGGGGCTTCACTTCACATTAGAGTCTTTGCATATGGAATTCCATTCTCTCAGACCCCCACCTCTTCAATGAGGATTTTAAAGGAGTGATGGAGGAAGAGTTTACTAGGCAATGCCAACAACTTCAAATTCATAGATCTGCTGGCTAGAATGGCCCAAGTGTCAGGGTTGCTCTCATTACAGCATGGACCTGCTGCAGGGCCCCATTCAAAACTGAATGTGACACAGTTACCTGGCTAAAGTGTTGAAACAGTGTTCCTGAGTGTGGTAATTGCTGCCCTTAAAGCTCAAAGAGGCCTACCAGATATTGTACTTCTTTGTTAATAGTGGGAGACATGAAATGTGGTAATTTGTCCTCTATTTAGGAGGAGATGTCTCAATATAGCACAACCACTACACCTGAAACAATATCACTGATACATTATTTAACTCCCACCATCTGTAGCACTAAAGCCTACAAAGCATTTCTTGCTCACCTAGTATAACATATCATTACCCTAGAATGAGCATTTTGATGAGGCCCTCCCTTCTCCAAGAGTTCAAGAGCCATCCTAACATTATGATATCACAATCTCTGTGTCCCTTCCAGGGTTTACTCCTGTATCATGGAAGAAAGAGCTCATGAATACTTCCTCATCCAAATGGTACCCCTTGATTGTTCACCCTTAAGATCCAGTCCCATATTTAATCTTCTGTCTGATGCTGTTACATGTTGGCTGGGTCCTGAAGCTCCTTTGAGGAATACTCCCTTTCCTCCTTTAGAAGGTCCATGATATACATTGTGACTTAAACTTGTTAGTTGTTTGAGGGAGGGTGTTAAGATCCTGTGGGGGAAGTGGTGATTTCTTGCAAGGCAAAATATTTCTACATTGAGATAACATTAGGGAAAATCTTCGTGACCCAGGATCAGTAATGTATTCTTAGATATGACAAAAACAGCACAAGCAATAAAAATAACAATAGATTATTTTGATTTTATCAACATTAAAAGCTTTTGTGCATCAAAGGATATTATCAAGAAAGTGAAAAGTTAAATTACAGAATGGGAGAATATAGTTGCAGACCATATTGGATAAGGGCTTAGTATCCAGAATTTATGAAAAACATTTATAATACAACAACAAAAAGACAAATAACCCAATTAAAAAGTGGACACATGACTTGAATAGATATTTTCCCAAAGAAGATATACAAATGGACAATAAGCATATAAAAAGATATTCAATATCATTGGCCATTTGG
>JAQZBX010097042.1:0-11691 GCA_029593785.1 Cabassous unicinctus
AACGACACTGTTTCTTTACCCACTGTGGTAAATTGTAGCATTTGCCCTAATTATCCAACCCTCCTTGTATCCATGTCCTTTGCTATGTGAATTTGCAGTTCCAATAACCTCTATGGATGTAGTATATTTTCTGTCCCATGACATTGGGTTTGGCTGAAGAGAATAGTGCAGAAGTGACAGTGTGACAGTTCTGAGTCTAGGTCTTATGTGATTTTCTTTCCCTTGTGCCTGTGCTATTGACTTGACAAGAACATACACAGCCTAGGCTGTTGGCAAAAGGAAGTGGATGAGGGACAGGTAGAACACAGTCACTCAAGATGAGCCCAGCCTAAATCAGCTGATCCCTGGCCAGTTCACAAATGTGTGAGTTAGAGAAATGCCTATTGTTGTATACCACTGAGATTTTATGATTATAAATAATGTGTACAGCATTATGGTAGCAATAACTAACTGATGCATCTACAGATAAGCAGAATTTCAATGATAGCACCAAAAATAGGTATCTGCAGTGAGTTTTAATTACATATATGACATATACATAATGATTTGGTTGTGCCTTAAGATCTTAGATTAGAAATAATCATGGCATCAATTTCTTGGAAATAAAGATGTTAATCAAACTATGAAGTCATGAAAATTTGGATCATGATTGTGCCTTACAAAATCATCTCTAACACAATGCCCTTTACCTAGTAGTTTTTGTTGAATGAGTAAATGAATGGAGTGGAGTTTCACTTCCTGACTTAATTTTCATGATTTTTTTCCCCTTAACTCCTTACTGCACAAAAAGACAAAACTTTTAAAGAAGAATCTTCAAACAATAAATAAACCATTCAGAATGTCAACAAACCATTGCTCTAGGTCAGTGGTTCTCAACTGGATGTGATTTTTGCCTGCAAGTGGGCATTTGGCAATGTCTGGAGACATTTTTAGTTGTCCTAACTGGTGAGATATATGCTACTGACATCTAGTAGGTAGAGGCCAGTGGTGCTGCCAAACATCCTACAATGCATAGTACTGACCCCAACAATAAGGAATTATCTGGTCCAAAATGTCAATAGTGCCAAGGTCAAGAAACATTGCTTTAGATGCTTCAAGAGACACAAATACAGAACTTGTTTTAATATTATGATTTTTTGGAAACTTATCTTAAAAGACTTCAAGAGCTGGAATAAGGAGGACATTTGATTGATATACTAAAATTATTTCTTGGTTCACAATTTTATTCTTGTGTTCTTTACAATTCTGTTTTAATTTACCTTGTTTTATACGTTGGATTTGGAAATTGATGCCAGTCTAATTCTCTCGCCCTTTTGAGTTCTTTGATCTTTTTTCCAGAGGTCCTGATGATTTTTTGTTTATTTTAAAGGTCTAGGATATGTTTTAGAGTTGAACATTCTCGTTCTATTTCCTCTTGTAGCCAGTAGGACATTTTAATATGTATACTTAGGTTTTCTATTTCTGCAAAGTTTTCTCAGATTATGGTTTTAAATTTAAGTTCCACTGTTTTGGTTTTCATCTTCAGGGAGTCAAATTATACGTATATTAGATCTTCTTTTCCTGACTTCCATTTCAACCAATTTTCCTTTGACCCCTTTTACTTCTTTCTTTTTCTCATTTTAATTCTCTTTATTGTTTTTCTACTTTTCTTTCACATCTCATGAAATTTTCATTCAAAGTTATTCTTCCTTGTAACCTTGTAATTTGGTTTTCATTTCTGATATGATTTTGTCTTCTTCTATTTTTTTTTTTTACAAATGCAATAAACTTTTATTTAATTTCCTTCTTCTCCATTTCACTGATTAATTTTTTTAAAGATTTATTTTACTTATTTATCCCCCCTTCTTGTTCTTTGTGCTTGCTGTCTTCTCTCTGTGTCCACTCGCTGTGTGCTCTCTTTGTCTGCTCATCTTCTCTTTAGGAAACACCGGGAACGAAACCTGGGACCTCTTAGGACCTCCCATGTAGGAGAGAGACACTCAATCACTTGTGTCACCTCAGCTCCCTGCTTTGTTGTGTCTCTCATTGTCTTTCCTCTTTGTGCATCCTTGTTGACGTCATCTTGTTGTGTCAGCTCGCTGGGCCTGCCTGTTGTGCCAGCTTGCTGTCTTTCTTGTCTTCTCCAGGAGGCACTGGCAACTGAACCCGGGACCTCCCATGTGGTAGGCAGGAGCTCAGTTGCCTGAGCCACCTGCTTCCCATCACTGATTAATTTTTAAATTTCTGATTCAAGGTGATTCTCCCTCCCCCCCTACATTCCTGAATGTTTGTTTGAGGATATGTAATCCAGTTTGGAGTGTTATATTATAGTTTTCTCCTTGCTTTATAGTTGTTGAATTGGGGGAAAATTTCATCAGGTAAAATGTTTCAGCACTCATTTTAAATTTTCTTCTTACAGTAGCTTTGTGTATAAAAATGCATACTTTTCTGCATTTCTCAGACAGGGCTGATTGTTGGAGTTGTTTATGACAATCCTAATTAAAGACCACCCTTTTCGATTTGTGTAGTGAAGTGTGCTTTCTTTGATGAATGCCTTCTTTGTTTTGGTGATGGGGTAATAGTGGAAGTTGTGCATCTTTGATTTTTTTGGTTTTCTTTTGTCTTGCAGGATCCTAAGTCTTTCTTGCTTGCTTCTTTTTGCCTTCTACACACAGCAGAAAAATGGTAGAGTGCCTCTACCTTTCTTTATTACCCACTTCTCCAGCCTTTCCAAGACTGCCTCCTTGAATCCCATGTCACTTTTAAGTTTCTTCCTTTTAGTCAGTATTCTTATCCCTCTTTCAATATTTCCACTCTTGAGATGGACTTTTTCTTTCTGGGAGCTATTTTATCTTAATTCCTCTTTTCTCTTCCACAAAGGTTTTCTGGACCACTCTAGGTCTTTGTAAATGCTTGTGGTGGGGCCTTTAGTATATAGCGGTTGTAAATTGATTTTTTTAAAAATTATTGATAATTTCAAGATTGTAGTGTTCTCAGATTTCCTATTATGCTGAAGGTGTGGAATTGTTGTAGTTGTATTTTTTCTTCTTATTGGCTAGCACAGTATTTTGGAGCATGTATGCAGAGATTCACATTTACATGGTTGCTGTTATCTCAGCTATCCAAAAATGTTGTCATTTGTCTTTTAACTTTGCTTATAGTATCTTTTGTAGTACAGAAGGTTTATGATTTTATGAAGTCAAATCTTACTTTATTGCCTGTGGACTTTTGTTATGCTTGAGAAAGGTCTTTTCCCCACAAGATTGTAAAAAATGTAATCTTTCATTTCTTTCTGGTATGAATTTTTAAATAACAAAAATTTTAAAATCTAAAACATATATTTTGGGAGGTAGAAATCTGGCTTTATTTTTTCCTATAAATAGTTATTTAAAAAATCATATATTATTCCCCACTGATTTGAAATGCCATCTTCATTATATATTATATTTCCATATATGCATAGGCTCGTTTCTTAACTCCCTGCTTTGTCTACTTGATTTGTTTTTCCATTGTCAGCAATTTTGGCTACAACTGTTTTCCAAGTGTTATAGAGTAAACAAAAAACAAAAGGAACCCAACATATTGCTTCATTTTACTCAGTAAATCTCTGCTTTCTCAAAATTTCAGACATTTTTGTGGTAATTTTCTTCAAGCCCCTATCTTCTGTCATAATGAAATATAGTTGATATCTCTAGAGAGCATTTATTCAACAAACTTGTGCCTACTTAGTCCCTGGGCTTCCATATTACCTTTTATATTTTTAAATTCTATTCTATAAATCCAGGGCCATTTTTACAATTTTACAATTTTAAGAAGAGGAATTAAACTACTATTCATTTTAGAACAATTTCAGTAAAGCTACCTGGTACTAGAATTACTCATTGTTACCTGAACACTAAATGTTGTTAATCTTGGAAAAGTTCCTTAATCTTTCTAAGCTTCTGTGTCTGATAAAATCACAATGATCATATAATTTCTTTTATATTATTGCTGTGTGCTTAGCTTCATACTTTGAACACTGTTTGTGATGGATGATGTCAAGTTTCAACTTGGTTAGGTTATGATATCCAGTAGTTTGGTCAAGCAAGCACTGGCCTAATTGTTACTATGAGGGTTTTTCATGGATTTAAATCATTAGTCAGTTAATTGCATCTATGGCTGGCTACATCTACAATCACAAAGAATATTTCCCTCAGCAATGAGAGGAATCTCCTCTTCTAATAATTTGGAGGCCTTAAAGGAAGACCTGATGATTTCATTAGTCAGAGAGAAGAATTTCTGTCTCTACTTCAGCCAGCCACTGTCTCCTGGGGAATTTATTGTCACCTTCATGAGAGTTCCCAACTCACAGCTTCTCCTGGGGAAATCAATGTCACCATCAAGTTCCTAACTTGTGGTCCGCTCTATGGAATTCAGACTTAGTAATCCCCACAGTTGCGTAAGCCAATTCCTAAAATAAATCTGCTAATAATTAAATATATATATCCTGTCAGTTCTGTTTCTCTGGAGAACCCTAATACACTGCTGGTGCACAATAAATAGTGACTATTATTATTATCAAATTTTATAAACTACTTTGAAGTCCATAAAATACTTGTTGTTTTGAGAGTTTAAGTGATTTTTGGTCAAAAATAATTAATTGGATATATCTGTATCTATAATATGTATTCATTTTTTTCAATTAAATAATAATCAAGTAGATGATTAGAATCACATACCAACTTTAAAATATGATTTCATAAAGTATTAGAAATTACTGAGAACTAAATTATCTTCTTTTAGTAACAATTCGTAAAGAGTTGATTTTAAGTATTTAGCAAAATGCTTGCAGTAGATTACTGTAATATTCGTAGCAAATGGGTTGTTCATTCACAATTAGTTTGCACTGGATTCATGCTGGATGATGACTATCAATGTTATCTTGCAAAATCTCTCTCTCTCTCTCTCCTCATCTATGTACTTACCTATTTAATACTCTTTCTGCAAACATTCCTAATAGAAGAGAAGGATAGTGTTATTCTGTTTTCTAGATGAAATATCTGTTGACTGATTCAATGTCATGCTGATGGTCTGTAACATTGACTTTTTCATTTTTTGTAAAATAAGGTGTGGGCATACTAAGCTAACTGACTACATTTTTAGGAATTGTTTAGAATATCCCTATTTTGCCATACAAATCAGTTAATCCACAAATAAATAACACCTGCTAAAGGACATTCAAGGGACTTAGGATTTGGCTGTGGAGAGAAAACTATTGTATGTGAGTTGGGAAAAACTAAATGCTTTATTCTGTGCCACTGGAGGATAACTTCAGTAGTGGAGTGGTAAGAATAAAGATGTTCCTTCAAGCACGGCTAGGCCCTAGGCAGGCGGGAGAAGGGATCAGCATGTGCAGGGGGATGGCATCAGGAATGAACTTTGGGTGTGCCAAGGAGGCTGGCCTGATAAAAAGGGGAAGAAGCATCAACTAGGTTGAGTCCAAGAGTTTAGACTTTATTTTGGGTGGACAAGAGGATGATATTTTTTTTTCTATTTCACTGGCAGGACCCTAGTTCAGACCCTTGTTATTTAAACCCTGGCCTATTGCAAAGGCCTCTTTCTGAGCTCATTGCTTCTAACCACGCCCACTCAATCTATTCCCAGGCCCCAATTGGTGTTCCTAAATATCACATCTCTTGCTTTCCTTTTCAAGATCCTATAATAGGTCCTTGAATTTCTAAGCTCAGTTATAATATCATTACATCCAAGGGCCTCTATCAGCTGACCTCATCATCTCTATTTATTCAGTCCTCATTGCTTCTACTGGGACCTTATCTCCATTCCAGGAAAACTGTCCATGCAACAAACATTTACTGAGCACTTATTATGTGCAAGGCTTCTGTTGATACAAAGATGACTTAGACATGTTTAATGCCCTCAGGAGCTCACAGTATAGTTTAATCTACTCATTTTATAAAGCAATTGTGGCACAGAGATGAATATGACTTGGCTACAGTCATGTAATAGATGAGCACAAATAAGACAAGAAATAAGTCCTCCAGGTAACCTGGACTCAAGGCATTTTAATCTTTTTTTGCTTATAGAGGAAATCAGTTGTTTTTAAATACTGGGTGAATGTCAGGCTGAAGGAGGGATGTTTGCACGAGATGATAATTCAGACTCAGAAAGAACGATGTCAAGTTTTCCTTTCAGCCATGCACACAGACAATTTCTCATACTGTTTCAGGGGATTCGTGAATATTTCCCAAATTTGTATGCTAAAGAAAGACTAAAGCCTATAAAGGGCATTTGTAAAGGATTTTCATGTGAAACTGCCCTGAAGGCAGGAACCAAAGCATAAGATCCATGACTGAACTAGAGTCAATTAAAAAGAGGTTGAGGTCAGTAAAATATTAGTAAGAAATGCACCCCTTTTTACATAGGTATTTGAATTCCTTTGCAACCTGTACCGACTTGTGATTAAATACTTAAAAGTATTTTAAAGACCACTAAATGATTATGCTTTATGCACTCGATCGGGAGTAGCAAACCAATTTTGATTTGTATGCCAGTTCCAGTTGAGTGATTTGTATGCCAGTTGCAGTTGAGCTGCCTGAAACACAGTGTTAACAAGGGTTCTGAGGCCAAATCTGAATTCAGTTGGAAAGAAGAATATAATGGCTCCTAGTGGGTAGGAGTAGAGGGGCAGTTGGTGAAGGTGGTATGAATGCCACACATTTGCTGTCCCCATAATCACCTTTTGTCTTAATCATCATTACCTAGAATGGTATCTGGCAAACAATAGAGCTTGAATACAGAAACTGGGTTAGCTGAGATTGAATGCTGACTCTGCTACTTACTAGCATTGTAACCTTAGATAAATTATTCAGCCTCTCAGTATTTCACTTTCTTAATCTGTGAAATGGGGATAATAATAGTATCTACCAAAAGTGTTATAAAGAATAATGACATCTGTAAAATGCTTAAAATAGTCCCTGGTTTATTATAAGCATTAGTTATTATTATTATGGGTGCTAATAAAAATCTGTGAAACAAATACATTCAGCTATTTTATGACAATGTTCCTCTTGTGCATAGGAAATTACGCTAGTTTCTGTGAATCAGTTAACCATGCTTTTGGAAAGCTTCGTTATACTCAATAAGAGAATTGCATCCAAGATATTACTATGTGTGACTTAGCCTCTATTTACCCAAATTGCCAAAAAATTAAATAGCCTTTAGGTATTAGCTTTGTAAATCCAGATCTGTAATGTGACCCTTTTCCTTATCAATCTCAGAGAAGGTTAGTAGGAAGATGAATATTAAATGTTATGCACTCCTATGATTAAAGGTAAACTAGACTATTCTGGATCTTTGCCATTTATCTCCACAGTTGAATCTGTATTAAGTTACTACGTTTTAAAGGGAGTTAATTTAAATAACAAAGAAATCTTATTGAGAAAATATGTCACATTTTAATAAACTTTGCACAGCAGAGGCTGTAGGTGAGCAAATGAACTTGAATCCTACTCTCAGTAAGAGGTTTTTAAAAATAGAGCATATCTCGATTTGTTTATGTACACATTTCTTGCAAAGAAAAAGCCAAGCAGTCATCAATAGTGCAGCTGGGGGGAAAGTATTGGATTCAAGCTTTACTTTAAATGAATCTGTTTGTGCTCTATTTTGGATCACTTCCTGAAGTCAATACTCATCGACCTGAAAGGGCCTCTTTGAGGTCTAAAAAGTTGTCTACCCAAGGAGGTAACATTTAGGGACACTGTGATTGAGTTTTAAAATTCACGTCTAAAATTGGCTTCTCTTTTAAGGTAATCGTCATTATCTTTTAGGGGGAAAATCACATGGAATTATTATCTGTTGTACATTTTGGAGAATATTTTTCAGGTGACTTGTGCCCAAAGAGTGAACCTCAGACTAGCAGCAGCAGCATGTCCTCGGAGCTCGACAGAAGTGCAGATACTCAGGCCCCAACCCAGACCTCCTGAATCAGACTCTGCTTTTAACAAAATTCCCAGGTGACTCGTAAATGCATTCAAGTTTGAGAACGGCTGCTATATAGAGTTGGACGATCTAGTGAACAGAGTTTTGCTAAGTCCATTACCCAAAAGACTGGTAGTCATTTAGATAAATTCAAGTTAGATAAAGTGGGGATGAATGTTTGCTTAAATAACATGTTGGGTTTGGTGTAAAGAAAGTCGTCTGAGGATTTTAACATGAAGGAAGGCACTTTCTAATCACTGTATGTCATGCTGCTTCCTGTCCTGTTACTTAAATAATTAGAAACATACTGTCAGTCGTCTGCTTTTATAACCAGATGCACATCAAACAATCCATCACATCTGCTTAGCGATTCAGAGCTGGATTTTCCTGGGAGAAAGTGATTGAATTACAATGTCACTGAAGGCGTGCTAATTTCACAACAGTCATGTTTCAGTCCTCTATGGAGAGTGAGATTAGGACATAGGCAGAAGGAGCAAGTCAGATCTGCTGTATGAAGTCTGCAATCGACTACTTTCCAACAAAAAATAGCCATCCGGCCCAGCCCTCACACAAATCTTTCTTGTTGCCCTCTACAGACTTTTCCCGTCAGAGCTGATATCCAAGGACATTTGTCCTCTCCTTCCTGGGCTTAGAGCACCGGTGGATTTAAAGCTTTCTTTTGTGTGGTTTGCCATGCAGTGAGGGTAACTGATAGATGGTCTCCCGCCTCCCAGAGACAGAGCGAGCTAATGAGATTTGCCGCTTGCCTTTGGTTAAAGACCCAGGACTGATGGATGCAGTAGTGACTCTACTCATCCCAGGAAACTGATTTTTATTGACAGTCTGTTAACAAACTAAGGGTTTGTGATTTAAGCTGTTTCTAAGCCCTTAAATAAATAAGGCCTTTTTCTAATAGTACTTATTTGTAATTTGTCTTAATTAAGCATACCTACCACCTTTTCGGAAGGTATCTTATTGTTTTTTTAAATTATTTACAAAATGAACTTTGTCTAAAGAGAATTTTACATGTATGTATATATGTGTATGCAGACATATGTCACTCCCCACCCCCTCCCCCAGCACAACTCAGTAACACCTACAACCTGGCTGCCATAATTGATTTTTCAGATTCAATGTTGTTGAGATATGGGAATAAAAGGGTTACATCAGAATCCATCTAGAAACATTCTGCACTAAATCAAATTACGATGGTGAGTAACAGTTGTTGCCTTGGTGAGCTTTATTGCCATTTGCTGATGCTGCTTGCTCCAGCCAACCTTCCACAAGGGACACATATAATGGGAGCCCCGTATTCAAGCCCCTCTTGGAAGAAATCCATAAAAGAGCAGAGATATCAACCCAGCAGTAAATCCTAGAGGCATTTATGCCAGAGTCATGAAATGATATCAATAACTTCTTAACTCCTTTGTTACGCATTAAAGGGACACTAAAGGGAATTTACCAGGTTAAAAAAAAATGTATTAGGGCTATTTTATGCCCTGCTCCCCACACCTCCCACATTTTTCTACATTAAAAACATCCTTCATTAGTGAGGTACATTCATTGCAATTGATGAACACATTTTGGAGCATTGCCACTAAGCATGGATTATAAAGTTTACGTTGTAGTTTACTCTCTCTCCCACACAATTCTGTAGGTTATGACAAGATTTATAATGGCCTGTATCTGTCGTGGCAATGTCATTCAGGACAATTCCGAAGTTATTAGGGCTGTTTTTAATTGAAACTAATCAAAGACACATCAGAGCATGTGACAGCAGCTGTTTATCCACTGCTTTTCCTTTATTTCACATTTTCTCCTGGACACTACTTCTATCTTGCCACTTACAGTTCATTATTTAAAACAACCTTGGAGACTGATTCCATCACATTCAAGGGGTTCATCAGCCTGCAATAATCTCCACAATTGTACTCACCTTACAAAGTTAATTTCCTTGATCTCAGCTTGTCGTCCTCAATAAGTCAGCTAAATAATCGACCAGTCAGTATATGTCTAGTTGCACACCTACTATGTATCTGGTACTGTGCTAAGCGACACAATGGATATGAGGAAGGAGAAATCATTGCCTCTACCCTCAAGGAGCTCAGAGCACACTTAGAGATGCCTACATTAAAACAAGGAGGGTTGGT
Source organism: Cabassous unicinctus (assembly GCA_029593785.1). Taxonomy (NCBI): domain Eukaryota; kingdom Metazoa; phylum Chordata; class Mammalia; order Cingulata; family Chlamyphoridae; genus Cabassous; species Cabassous unicinctus. Next base: position 10,107 of record JAQZBX010097042.1, read on the forward strand.
AGAGAGTAATGCAAGGTAGCGTTAAATGCTAAATCATTGAAGAGTTCAGGGAAGGAGAAGTAGCGTGGGCTGGAGTAGTTAGAGAGGGCTTCTTGGAAGAAGAGGACCTAAACTGGGCCCTGAACAGGAGGCAGACAGTAAGGTAGAGTGGGAGGCTTTGCAGGTAATGACCGGATCCAGGCAGACTGAGCTGTCTGAAGCAGAAGCTTTATGTTGGAGATTGGTGGGAAGACTTGGAAGGGTTGGGAATAGAGTACTGGGTAGAAAAGGTGATGGTCTATGAACTTTCACTTAGAGAGGACTCAAATGGAATCAGAGAGGCAGTCTTGATGAGGGTAAGGGCAGCAGGGATAGATGGGGTAGAGACAGCTGAGACATTCCATAAATTTTTTTGAGGTACTGGGGCTGGGGATTGAACCCGGACCTCTTAAGTGGGAAGCCAGCGCTCAACCACTGAGCCACATTGGCTCCCCTGAGTTGTTTTTGTTTGTTTGCTTGTTGTTTGTTTGTTTATTTGTTTTTAGGAGGCACTAAAACTGAACCCGGGACCTCCCATGTGGGAAGCAGGGGCTCAATCGCTTGAGCCACATCTGCTTCCCTCCACAAATTCTTTGGGTTAGCTTTCTTCTGTCTTATTGTGTGCTCTGTGGACCACCTACAAGGACTTGTTAAAAAGGCAGATTTCTGGATTCTACCCTGGATCTACCAAATCAGAATCACTGGAAACACGGATCTTTAATTTGTTCTCTGGGTCATTTAATGATCCCTACTTTATACATGTGGAAACCGAAGCTCAAAGAGGCTAAATAACTTGTCTAGATATCACAAAGCTCAGCAAGTGGTGGAGCTGGCATTTGTACCCAGGCTCTAAAGCCCATTCTGGTCTCCACCAGTTGCCTTTGGGTTATTATTTTTTTGCCCTTCTCTATTGTATTAAGAAGCTAGGCTGGCAAAATTTTTGTTGTTGCTTTTATTTTTTAAAAATCTTTTCTTTTTGGTGGGACAAACAACATTCTAACAATAAGTGGGATAAAATAAGAAAGTAATCCACAATATTTCATCAAGTCAACGCTTTCCATTTATAATGTTTCTAACTGGCTGCTTGATCATCTTTTTATAGTGGTAAGAAATGCTCCCCTGTATAACCTGCAGCATTTTCCTGTATATATAAAGAGAGATAAAACAAATATGGCAAAATGCCCACAACTGATAAATCTGGGCAAAGCGTTCTTTGTTCCACTTTTTCATCTTTTTTATAGGTTTGAAAATTTTCAGAATGAACAGGGGGAAGAAGCTGCTTGCTTTCCTCTTCCTCTTTTCATCTTCTCATTGGCTGGCAAGTGGCAATTAAACCAGCAGCTGCCTTAAATTTAGAGATAAAAGCTACATATTGAGGAAGGCAGAGCTGTTGGCATTCCTAGACCATACATCTGTGCTCTCATAACAGACAGAAGTAAATGCCTATCTTATATATATTAAAAAAAACAAAAAACAAAAAGCAAAACACCACAGGTAGTTGTTTTTTTTTTTTCTTTAAATTTTTTATTTTTTTTTATTGTGGGTAAAAATCAAATTTTTCACAATA
>JAQZBX010097043.1:0-11734 GCA_029593785.1 Cabassous unicinctus
AAAAAAAAAAAACAACAAAGTAAGACACTGGGGGAATAAATGGAAGAAAATGTCACTGTACATACAGGACAACAGTCTTACAGTGATAAAAGGCAAAATGTAAAAAAAAATGTTTTTTTCTTCAAATATTTTTTCGTTATTTTTTAATATTCCAATTTTTAAAAATATTGTTTTATTTTTACTTATTAATTCTTTCTGAATTTTACTTCTTATGTATAAAACTACCATTACCATTTCATTTTCTTATTAATTGTATGTGGCTATTTTATTGGCTTCATTTTTGCAGAAGTTTTAGATCACACAAGGGTTACAACTATGAAAATGAATGTACCACACTGATGAAAGATTTTGCTAATGTGGGAAAATATGGGAGGTGTGTGGAGTGGGGCACATGGGAATCCCTTATATATTCTCTGTAACATTTATGTAATTGAAGTATCTCAAACAATAAAAAAGTGGAAAAAATGTATATATATTAAATGTCTGGCACTGTAATTGATACATAGTAAGTGATCCAAATATAGCAGTTTCCTTTTCCTTATTTCATTTTGCTTATCTGACTTGTCCCACTGATAGTTAATATCTAGTTGATATTTTCATGAGATAAAGAAAAATTAGTTATATATGTTCAAATAAGACCATGGATTGATAGCTTCTGATTTGTGCCTACCTAGCAAGGAAATAACCTATCCTGGAGTAGTTTGATTAAATTACCTAACTTTAAACAAATACATCTTGAAAAAAACTGAAGAAAAGCAATATTAGTATATTCAACTTCACACAAAGAAAAACACTACACGTCCAGTAGTGAGGCATATATTGTGAGTTGCTTTTGCTGGTACTGGTGCTGAAATAACCACTCTCATCTGTTCATTCTCATCAGTTACCACACAGAATTTGCAAGACAGTTGGTGAGAGAGAGGACAGGAATGCTGCCTAGAATTGTGCAACAGAATAATGTTGCCTGGCCTGTTCTGGAAAAATATCTTGCTTTCATTAATCCCACGCTTAGTACACTGAATTAAATAGCCACAAAACCCTAAAAATAGCTGGTCTAGTTTCTAGAAGTACTTAGCAGATATGCTAAACTTAGAGAGTTTTCCACCGGAATAGCTAGATTATATTTTGGATGTGAGATAACGGATGGAATGGGATGTTTTGACAATTGTCTTCTCAGAGATCAGCATGGCATCTTCCTCATCTCATCCTTATTAACCTGATGGAAACAGAGGAACTCACCCTTATGTCTTTGCCTCCTTGATTCTTTTTCTAAGAAAAAGAGAAAGAATACATTTTAAATGATATTTTGCTTGCCCTTACACGTCTTCACAATTTCCTTGGAAAATAAATACAATGCGATTTTGGCAGAACAACCATGTTTTTAATGACCTCATAATTGAGGTGCAAAAGTAGATGTATCTTTATATACTCCTCATTTGGCCTTTAAATATAGTCCCCACAATCTTTTGAGAGATATATAGGCAATATATGGGACTGTGTCATGAAATAAGAGTTCGTAGATAATGAAAGGCCTTTATAGCTTAAATGTTTTCACAACTATACTACATTTTGGCAAATCCTTAACCTCCATTACCCATTTTACCCTCCCTGAATTAGGCATTCAAACACAAAAAATGGCATACATATTATTACTTTATTTCAAAACTCTATGGATAATTTAGAAAGCCTGAAATTTTTTGTCAAAAGTAGGTCTTGGAATGATTCTCTCTTCATGCTTAATTTTAACTTTCAAAAATCCCCTGTTGGGTACAACTTTATTAATTATCTTATTTATCCTCTCTACCAATTGGCAATTTATATTTCTATTTCTGCCAAATATGAGTACAAGTTTGGATTAAAATTATGAACTAGAAAATGCCAAAATTTCCTCTTCATTGCTATTTATATATCTATTCATGCTTTAGAATGCCAGACGAGATCGGGTGCGTGCCATCTCCTTCTCTGCCTATCTATATTATAACCATCTTTCAAAACACAAATCGAGCCCATATATTTCAAACCTACTTTAACCTGTAATTATAGTTCCTTCTGAATTTCCATTGTAGTCTTACTTTATACCATACAGCTAAGGTTCTGTGTCTATTCTTTTATATGCCATTTTTTTATTATCTTCTTTTTTCAGGTTAGACAATAGGAATTTATTTGCTTATGGTTTTAAGGTTAAAAGAAAGTCCAAATCAAGGTGTCATCAAGGCAATGATTTCTTCCTGAATATCTTCATTCTGGGGCTGGCTGCCAGCAATCCTTGGCTCCTCTGTCACCTGGCATGGCACAGGATAGCATCTCCTTGTCTCTCCCTACTCTTCTGTTGGTTTCAGCTTCTGACTGCTCCCTCTGTGGCTTTCTTTCTCTGTGTATGAATTTCATTCTGCTTACAAACGACTCAGTAAAAGGATTAAGACCCATCCTTATTGAGGTGGTGCTTTTGTTTCTAAAGTCTTCCAATGCAGTATAACAGAAATGGGTTGGCTTTTATAATGGGAATTTATTAGGTTTAAGATTATAGTTCTGAGACTGTGAAAATGTCCAAATCAAGGCATCATCAGAGATGCTGTCTCACCAAAGGTCAACTGCTGGTGATCTTGGACTCCTGCCATGTGTTATGGCACATTGGGAGCTCTCCCAAGGTCCTTGCCTTCTCCTCCAGGTTTACTTCCTCCCCATGTGATATTGTCGCCCCAGATAGTTTATTAGAGTCTTGAGTTAATTATGGATTGCATATTTAACTTTTTGGGGGTTTAATTCACACCTAACACAATATTGAATGCATGTGATAAGCATTCATTAAATATTCATTGTCTATAAAAGTGCAAAAAAGATAAAAGGCAAAAGAGAAATACATATCAATATATTTGTAATATCTGTAATGGCTATGGAAAATTTTAGAGTGCCATTGGTTAGTCAGTGTGTCCAGCCATTTGAAGCCTATATTATACTTTACACATATGTATTTCAATAAGATGACATTTTACATGTTCTAGGTAAAACAGCCCATGATTACCATCATTTGATAGGCATAAATGGTAGAACTTCATTGACCAAATTCAAAAAAAAATACAACCTCTTATACATAAACTACTTATGCAAATATGACTTATCCACTATTAGCAGACGTTAACCCAAATTTCATTTTTTCCTCTGATATGACAAGTTTTAAAAGGGTTTTAGCACTCCACCACAATATATTGCTAATAATAAATTTTATTTTACATAGGACAAAGGACATATTAATGAAAGCAAGAGTAGAAACTGAAACAGGAAAATCAAGAGATACTTTAATAGTGAACCATTTTAGGCAACTGAACTGATTCCTCTGGAAAAAAAATGTTAGAAACATGCTGCTTTCATCTTTCAATGAGCTTTTTTAAAATGCACTCATTAGTATATAGTCAGGGACAAGGAATCCTTGCAAGAAGATGTTGACTAAGAGACCTGAAAGGTCATTTTCATCATGAGCTGTACTTCTTCTCAGCATTGGCCATTCCTTTGCATAATACTTTATACTGATCTATTATGTGTTGCTGTACACAGATACTCACTCATATTCCACATACCTGTACATTGAAATATATGGAGTTTGAGTCTGTTGTATTTATTTAAGAAATAGATATTTAATACTGCTGAAAGATAACAGAATATGCTGATATTGAGAAATAAGAAAGACAATTGTTTATGTCTAGTCTATAGAGTACAAACCTAATTTAAAATCAGTTTAAGGAAGTGGGTCAAGATTACGGTTTTGACCTGGAGCAAGCTTAGCAAACTTGGAAAAGGGGATGACTGTTATGATTCAGAGCAATTAATCTGTAGATTATTGGCAGAAAAAAAAACCTGGGGATGTATACTCACTGAGAGAGGTGGATGAATTTTAGTCTAGAAGAACAAACAGTGCCTTATGCAAATAAGTTGCAAGGCAAAATCTAAGCTAATATTCATAAATTTATGATGCCTATTAAACATTTTATGTCTCCCTCTCCTTACCTGGAAAGAAGTTTCCAGCACTCCATTATATAAAAGTACAAAGATCTCACACACACACACACACACACACACACACACACACACACAGAAAGAGAGAGAGCTGATAGACCGGAAGGCAGGAAATTACTGCAAATTGAGGGGCTAAAAAAATTAAAAAATAAAAAAACAAGATGATTCTTGGAAAGATTTTTTTGTAGTGCTATTTTTGCTTCATTCTGCAAGACTCAGTTTTAAAAGCAATTTAATGTCTATTCCCCACCAAGTTAAGAGTATGCAACTCCCAAATGAGAAGTTTAAAATACAAAATTAGGCGTGGTACTCTGCTCGGTTTCTGTTTTTCTAATTTGACAATTACCTTTCATAACAAATATATCCGAAATCATTCTTAAAGTACTCTGCCTCCACGACTCTTCTAAATACTTTAGGAAATTTTTTATTTTTCCAAAACCCTGCACCAGGGTTAACATAGCAGGTGCATTTACTGTTCATCTACTACTGTGAAAAAAGCAGTACTACGTTTAACTTTGGAGCGTCACTGCAACAGATTTATCACTATCCCCCTCCTCACTCCTTCTCCCCGCCCCTTACCTAGCAACTAGTAATCCCAGAAAGATAACTCCAAATCTAGAAGGAAGCAGTTGGTCTCTCGCTTCATTCGAGTTGTCAAATCACTCCAAGGCAGAAGCGCGAGTCATTTCTCCAGACTGACTTGGCCTGCTGTTGACGTTCAGCAGATTTTCTCTATCACATCAAAAAAGCTATCTTGATCAAATCTCTCCATGGCTTGTATTGAAAATGTATAAGTACAAAAATGAGTACAACTGATTAATTTTGAAAGCAAAAAACAGTTTGAGTTGTTTTACTGTGTAACTCGAACATGAACAAGTGTGTTGTAGAGAATGCAGAATGAGTCACAGACAAAAACTTGAAGGATATAAACTCATGTACTAAGAATATTAAATTTAATGTTGATGACTTTTAAATGTAAATTTGGAAGAAAAAGTTGCAAATTCCCACTATAAATAGCAGGGTTTAAACATGAGGGAAGTCTTACTCTTGGAGGTGGTAGGGGTTCAATAGAAAAAAATTATAACGAAATTCGATGAAAATGCGGAATTATATGTCATAAGGAGAAGCTAGGGTGTTTGTTATAACTAACTTTTCTTAGACTTACGTGGAGAAATATATGCTTTCCCTCACAAGATTTTTCAGGACAATACTGCCAGAATCTGAATGAAAGATTTAGTAGATTATAGATCTTACTAGGATGGAAAGAGTTGGTATTTTCCATGGTGTATAGGTACATTATGGTCTTTAAGGACTCCATCTGGGTCTTACAGGGTTCCCTGCTGTCTTGTTGTGTATACTGTATGGGGTGGAGCCACATGGACGCTGTGATGGAAAATCACATAGCTTGGTGTTAGTGGGGTTAGCCAGGAAGGGGCAAGTTGGCTGCAGCAGTGTGCACTTGGTTACATGTGGGAGGTGAGAAAGTTGTTCTCTTTCCCTAATGTATTATAGCAAGTTCAGTCAATCACATATTTCAGATATTTTCTAGTCACTGCATTTCCATTTTCAATGACTTTTTAATTTTTATTTTTGCAAGACTGGGAGGGTCTGCTGCTTCACCCTGAGCAGTAGCTCTGGATGAAGATGTGAACTGGGAATCCAGCCTTGACTTATCCCTCCAGTGTCCAACCTCCAATCCGAAGGATAATGCAGAGCCATTGCGTCTCCCTCATACACTGCTGAGACCTCCCTTCAATGTACTGGCCCATCTGGCAAGAGAGCAACTGAAGCTCTCCTCTGACAGAACAGGATCCTTTATTCCTGTGGACAGTTCAAGAGCTCTCAGACATCTCTATGGGCCACCACCTGGTGTTGTGGAAGAGTCCCTAACAACAGTAGAAATAAATAGCTGTCAAGGGCTGGCAGGCTGGAGGCAGACGGGGCAGTATTCCATTAATGTGCCCCATGAAGTCTCTGGCAGCCCTCCCATATTGAAGGTAGAGAAAACAAGGATCAGCAATGTAGGCACTGAGAGAGGTAGAAATAATGCAAGGTTATATTTGACTTTGTCACACGGGAAGGGGTTCTTTCCACTCAGGGGCCCACAACTAAGAGACCCTCTTCATAATCCCATCATTAGATCAGGCATAATGATGGAGCTGCCTCTAGGAAATACTAGAATGGCCTGCAAGGAAAGTTTAGCTCATGTTTCTTTCCCATCTGGAGGTCCACGGCATCCTGTGGATAACTTGCCAAGGCCCATCCCATTGTCTTCCAGTACCTCAGGTTTACCTTCTTGCTCTATTGCTCACTGCTTCGTACCTCTTCGACCTCAGAATATCAATTCTTTTCTCACCATATCTCATGCTTTTGCATCTCCCAATATATGTGTTCCTTTACTGCCATCTTATTTTCCCCATTTCCATTCTCTGGGAATTCTGGCTCCTTCATCCTCAAACAGATAGAACAACTGATAGCAAAAAAAGAAGGAGGGAGGGGAAGAAAGGGGAAAGAGGTGAAAATTATTCACTTAGGGTTTTATGTTTGAAATCCCCTACTGTTGCAAACTATGTTTAGTACTAATGTGCCTTACATATTTGGAGATTCAATAAAGAGACTTAAGTATGAATTATTGTGAATTGTTTTTAAAATTCACTCTGAGAGGCTAACCCTTGAAATGTTATTTTCTGCTTTTAAGAAAATTAAGGCAGAAATGAACCTGTGTTTTAGTTGAATCCCTACCACTGGCATTTATTAAGTAAATATTAAACAGTGATTTTGAAAGAATGGAGAATATGATTTAGAAATGCTATGGAAAATAACTAGTTTCGTTAACTATCTGACTTTCTGCCTTATAAAGTCCAGAGTTCACCCAGTTGTGTGACTGAGGGAAAGGAGGAGAGGTTGGGTTCTTGCAAAGGCAAGGCTAGGTTAAGTAATTCCTACATAAGGCTATGGGGGGTGGTAGGAATTGGATGGATTTGTTAAGAAGAGGTTCATAAAGGCAGGCCAAAGTCCATATAATGGAGAAAAATGCACAAATAGACAAAATAGACAGAAATGAAAGTAACAGAGCAAATATTTTCACAGTCAATTAAGTGGAGAACCAGGCTGAAAAGCCACAAAATGAAAACAGGGATGGGGATGGGAGAGTCCTGGATGATCTTTCACACTAGAACTAGTGGTTGTCTTTCTACTTTTCACTATTGCTAACTACATAATCTATGTAGGTTTGGCTGAATAAAAGTTAAAGACAAAGTGGAACAGACCTAATCCCCTTACTCATTCTCTGAACACAGGACTTCTGTATCAAAAATTTTAAAAGCATATGAAAATATTTTGCACATGTGGACTAATTTTATCAGGTGCTGCTATGTTTGGACTCCTTATAATGTCTACAGCATGCTATTATACTGATAGTTCTGAGATATTATAAAAATGTCCATATGAAAATTTTTTCCCAATCTAAGTGACAAAGAAATGAACACAGCATAAAGAGGTAGAGGGATGGGCAGTCTGGCCACTGTATAAGTTAACTCACTGTGTAGTAGAATTTAATATAGAATTTCACTGTACAATGAGCCACTAAATTAGAAATATCTCCAGAGGACAAGTCTTAAAATAAGTATTTTTCACTTCCTGTGCTGGTGGTGTAACTGATATAATCATCAACTAGAAGCTGACATTAGGCACATAGTCTAAACGCAAAAACCATGAATGTATGTGTTGGGCTAATAATGAGTACTTTGCTGCTCTGACAAGGACAGGTGGATCCATGAAGTTTCTTTTTCTCCACTTCTTTCATAACAGATCATTCTAAAGTTACAGGTGGCAGAGTAAGGCTTAGAAGGAGCATCTAGGTAGTGTTTGATAGAATTCCCCTCATTCTGTACATGCCCTGAAGCTGGCATAATTCCACCAAATGAGTGCTGTGGGTTGAACAAATCATTTGACATTTGCTCCCTATGAGGTAGCTTATTCCCAGCATACTAAATACTTACTGCATTTTCAACTTTAATGAATGGAAAAGTTGGACATGCTCATTGTTATCAAAAATATCTTTTGAGCCAGATATTAAATATATTTGACAAGAGATCAAGTTGTTGTGTCAAAGAAGTGCTACATCTCTGGAGAGTTGCCAAAAGGTATGGTAACTGACAGCAGGACAAGATATGCTCTTTCTCAAAGGAAGTAGCTCAGATAAACTATCAGAAAGACTTTACCCACAATTATAACAACCCATGACAAATTCAGTATAACAAGAAAGTGCCACCAACTCAAATTGCTTCTTTTCAACCCACTGTTTTTTTCCCAACATCCTGTGTGCGTGTTATTTTCCATGTCATGTCTAAACACTGAACACCTCTAGAAAGCAACAAAGAATAACTATTAGCAAATTGAGGCATTGGAGTTTTATTTATACTTCTGTGGGGTAGGATAAATTTGTTTTATTTGTTTTTGTAGCACTCTGTGCCTATATAACAGGTTTCAGTGAATGCAAGTATTAAATAAGCCTGGGACTTGTTAAATGCAAGCGAAATATTTTTTATTCACTGCTTCTGTGAGGAAATGGTGTGTTATTTTGTTATTACAAGTGCCAGTGTCCTCAATGACAACAAAAATCCATTTTTAAACAATAATTTTTCTTAAAATTGTTATGTTTAATTTATTCTTGTGGAATATGAACAAATATTAATCCATTTTCACAATATGATATTAATTTTAGAAAGTGTTCATCAAGCAATGTATTCAACACTCGGAAGCATATATACTTTTTTTTTTCTTGTCTGTGGCTTTAATATCTCCTCAATGCAAAAGGGAAAGATATACAGCAACAAAGTGACCTGTATTTGGGTAGTTATGGGAATGGGTTAAGTATATCTTATTTTAAGTTATAATCATTATCACAAGAAGATTCATGGTATACTGTTTATTATTTATAGTTCTCATGTAATTCTTTATCACAAGATGTAGCCTCAACATTTTAATGTCCTATATATTCTCTAGAAGATAATAATAAACTGTACAACTTGATCTTTTCCATGTCCCAAAGTATAATTCATTAGCCATTTCTATTTCCCACTGTTTACAACAGCTGTAGCCTGGGGGGAAGAAGTATACATGCAGCGAAAGTGCAGAATAGTGAAAAGATTAAAGTTCAAAGTCATTAAATTGTTTAAGCTTATAGTCTTTCATAAACGGGAATGACATTAAAAATATACTTCACTCTTCTGAGAATGATTGTAACAAAAACACTAAACAGCACCAAATAATTTAATTTCACAGGAAGTTTAAATTTGAGATCATAGTGCTCTCTTCATGAACCATGGAACAGGAAGTTTACTGCATAGCTGTCACTAAATAACTAGGTAGCAGGGGAGAAAGATGTCACACCAGAACTATCACACTGTACTATAACAATGTCTTTGCATAATTGGTACTGAGAGATGCTGATTTTTTAAGTTCCCTTAATCTAGAACTATGGAAAATGACCTGATATCAAGATCATTGGGCCAAATACAGAGGGAAGAAAAATTTTAGATAGATAAAAACACTATCTCATGATGTAAATTAATTCCATATCTATTACAAAACCCTGTATGGTTTCCTTAAAATGAACTGTATTGAGTGATATTTTTACAAAGAGAGCAATAGATGTAAGAACGCATCTATTTCTCTGTGGTAATATTCCTTTTTTCTTATAATAATGGAATTATATATCATTTATCTTTGATAAATTTATATCATTTATCAAGTCAAGATTTGAGAAGTAAAAGAAATTGTGCTTCATTATGCAAACTTTGTCCTAAGTGTTTGAGAAGGAGCTATGCTTGCTAAACCATGATTAAACATATATGTTTCCTCATCTACCTTTGAAGATTTTAATACTACTCAGAAAGCATTTTTCAGTATCTTAGTTTCTCATAGTAAAGTCCTATCTGTAGGACTTTTCCATGATAGTGACTTCACCATTGCTTTTTGGGTATGGATCATTTTCCTGTATTACATTATAGAAGTAAACTATTGATTTTTTCCTCAACTCTGAAAATTCCCTCTCCCATGTAAAATAAAATAATACAAAGCCCCGAATTCATCAATCCCACCATTAAAGGACTTTGTCTATCATATAATTCATTGATACATATACATTTAAAACTGACTTTGTCAAACACTCCACTTGTAAAAACTGTGACTCAGAGACAAAGCAACATAGGAAGTATGGTGTTTGTGCATGTGAGAAAGAGAAAAACAGATGGAGAAAGACAGAAGATGAAAAATAGAGAAGATCAGGGACACTGTCAGTTGAGAAGAGATGAAGTGTTTTAGAATACAAGGCAGCTGCAAGTTGGAAGTTCTGTGGGAAAAATAATAAATTTGGACATGGGGAAAAATAATCCAGAGAAAACAGACAGGACACTTTTAAAATAAAGAAGTCTTATGGAGCAAGTATTTCATGACAGAAGGGGCCCTGTTTAGGAGTCACACGTTTGAGGGAGTGGGACAAGTTGGCTAGAGAAATACTATCCAGTCTTCTTATAAAGAATCTATCTCTGCTACTTCATTATTTTCCATAAATATCATCTCTCTTTAGCTATCATCCAATCTCATATTCCCTATGTGAAACTAGAAGCACTTTCTGGTTTAGGTTTCATCAATAACCCCAACTGGCCTTGACAAAGAAACACATAATCATTAAGGTTAACTTCATTAGTAAAGTGGGTATGCAATGTTCTTGCAAAAGAAAACTTTTCTCCTCAAATTCTCGAATATAACAGAATCTGTTTGTTTGTTTTTTGTTAAATATTAAATCTAATTTTTATTTCCCTTTAGTGAGGTACACGTACCATTTACAAATTTTGCCTTTTCTTGCCTCCAACTCAATCATAATTTCCTGAGGTAGAGTTTCTCAATTTATTTAATCAAACGTCATCCAGAAACCAAATACACTAGCATTTTCCCCAAAAAGCATATTATTACCTCCTGTAGGTATAAAATCTCTGTACATTGTGTAAATTCTAATTGGCACTCAATAGGAAATTAGTGACATATTTTACAATAAATCAATGGAAGACAGTTTTGATGTCCTAACTAAAAAGTCAATGATATATAAATACAACAATTTAAAAATTTTTTGTATTAGTAATCAATCACACCTGGAGGAAATAGTCAATCAAAAATAAATATTTCATTAAAAAATATCTATGGGGCGATCTGAAGATCATCAGTAAGCCGAAGAATAATCCCAAATATTCAGAAAGGCATGAGAATTAAAAGAACAACAAAACCTCTTCAGCGTTTATAAGAGCTGTTATTGCTTCAATGTCAGGCATATTTACAAACCAATTGTAATCTATATGCACCCCAAATTGTCCAAGTTTATAATTAGTTAACATCACTACCCTTACCAGTCAAATGAACCATACACACATCCCCAAAACATTATGAACGCTCTCATTCCTCGCTTAGGCATTTGACGTGAAGTGAAGCTATAGAAGGAAAATGACTATTCCAATGCCTAAATATCACTCTCTATATTTAACTTGACATTGTTATGCTTTTAACATGGCCAGAAGTGGAGAGTACACATAGCAATCAATGCTTGATTGGGAAACTGGTAAGAGGTCTTTGGAGCACAGCCTCATCGAACCGAAAAAAACAAGCAGACTTTGACAAAATAGAAAACAAGAAATCCAGGGACTTGGAATTAAAGTTATTCAATTTT
>JAQZBX010097044.1:0-11734 GCA_029593785.1 Cabassous unicinctus
TGGAGTCAAACAATATGTAGTACTTGTGTCTGGTTTCTTTCACCAAGCATTGCTGTATTATTTCTTACAACTGCATGTTTAATCTACAATTATCTTAGGATAAATATGTAATTAAAATTATTAAATAATATTTTTAAAAAGTTTTCAGTGTATTTTCCCTTTTGCTTCTAAGGTAAAGACTAATTACCTTATTTTCTGGCACCTACTCCATTCCCCAGCCTCATCTTTCACCATTTCCTCTCTCTCCTATAATCATATGGAATGTTCTTTCAATTCCAGGAGCTCAACATGATTTCTCCCTGTTCAGGACTTTTTATAAGTTCTTCTCTCAACCTGGATCATTCCTCCCTCCTCTTCTTCACTTGTTTGACCCCCCCACTCATCCTGTAGGTGTCAGCCTAGAAGTCGCTCCTTTTTGGAAGCCTTCCATTACCCAACACCCCCCAAATCTGAGTTACTTACCCCTCCTCTAAGCTCTAAAGCATCCTATGCTTACCATTATCACAACACTCACTATACTCTTTTGTAAAAATATCAGTTGTTCAGACTCAGGCTCACATTATTTCATTGGAATGCAATCTATATGAGAGCAAGAAGTATGTCTATATTGTTCATTATCATGTACTTTGCACCTAGCACAGGGCATGACACAGAATGGATGCTCAATAAATCTTTGCAGAATGAATGAATGAATGAAGCCAGCCTCAGCTTCAAGTTGCTGGTGACTGAAAGATGATCCTTCCCAATCAGCCTGTTGCTCCAGTCAAAACCTTCTTCCCTCTTACCTTTCTCTCCACAGCTCACACCCACCTATCAGAAAATCTTGAAAGTTCTACCTTTAAAATGTATAAAGCATGAATCAATTGCACTCCACATCCACAACTACCACCATAGGCCAAGATACCACCGTCTTTCTCCTAAACTACTGCGAGGGCCTCTGGACTGGTCTCACTCTTTACCCCCCATAATAAATCCATTTTCCACACAGCAGCTAGAGTGAACTTTTAATACTGTACACTTTGCTGCATAAAACCTCTGATGGCATCCAATTTCCCTTGGAATAAAACCCTGACTCATTACTATGGTCTGCAAGGCTCTATGTGATCTTTTCTCAGACAACTTGTATACCTCTTTTATGCAATGTAGAGAGATTAGGAAATAACGTGTGTGAGTATATCGATAGATTGATATCTACTGGTATCTATACAGGTATCTTTTTTATTTATTTATTTATTTATTTATTTATTTACTTATTTATTTTTAACCGGGAGGTCCCAGGGATTGAACCCAGGTCCCTCTATATGGGAGACGGACACCCAACCGTTTGAGCCACATCCATCCCCACAGGTATCTTTTTTAACGCAAAAAAACTTTCAACCTTATACATATAAAGGAAACTAAATTTGAGTCTTGCAGAGAGAACAGAAATTAAACAAGTTTTGATATTTAAACTCGAGTTGCATAGAGCTCCAATCGTATAGACTCAAATTTAGCTTCCATTATAGAGTTCCTAAAATCCCTTATGTTAAAAAAAAATTTAAACTCTCTTGCACTCACAATCATACTTTGGAGAAAATCTTATTGATAGACATAGCATAACATTTTTTTGAAAGATACTTAGATTATACAAATGTCACATAAAAAAATATAGGGATTCCCATATGCCCCGTTCCCCACACCTCCCACATTTTCCCACATTAACAACATCCTTCATTAGTGAGGTACATTCATTGCAATTGATGAACACATTTTGGAGCATTGCCACTAAGCATGGATTAAAGTTTACATTGTAGTTTACACTCTCTTACACCCAATTCTGTAGGTTATGGCAAGATACATAATGGCCTGCATCTGTTGTTGCAATGTCATTCAGGACAATTCCCAAGCTCCAAAAATGCCCCCTTATTACTCCTCTTTTTCCCTCTCCCTGCCCTCAGAACCTCCAGTGGCCGCTGCCTCCACATCAATGATATGATTTCTTCCATTGCTAGAATCACAATAAGTTTATAGTAGAATACCAGTAAGTCCACTCTAGTCCATAGTTCATTCCCCAGTCCTGAGGATTCTGGGGTGGTGATGTCCATTCCACCTCTAATTGAGAGGGGGCTGTGATCCCATAGGGCCGATGGATGGTACTCTCTTGCTTGCAGTTGTAGACTCTCTTGGTTCCTTGGTATGGTAGTTTTCCATTACCACCTCCATGTTAGCTGCCCTGATTGAGACCAGTGGACAGGAGAGTTAAGTGTTGTAACTCCGATGAGATTCAAGCATAGTACAACATTTTAAGGATCCAGCAGGTTTGCAAGTTAAGCTAGGTTAAGCCATCATATTACAGTAGGCATCAAGGTCTTCTAAATTCTCAATTCAGAAAAATTTTTTCTCTTAGAAGACATATCTGCTTTCCCCAGAATCATTGCTGAAGTAACCATTCTGGAAATTCTCATTAAACTAGTCAGAATGAAAGAGAATATTACTTTTAATTACCTAAATATAGCATATGTCTATTCCTCCACCACTTTTGTATTCCCTCCCCTTCCCCTTGTTCATGTTAGACAACTCAATTGCAAAGGAGGGATATATTCCCCTACGTTCCTAAAGGGGGAGCATTAGTTTGAGGCTGCGATTATGAAGTTTTAAACCACTAAAGATTTTTCAAATTTGCATTTGAATTATTGTGGACCTAATTTTTAACCCAGTTGAATATTTGGGGTCTGTAAATATACTGTACATTTTGGGCAAATATCAATATTTTTAAAATTTCTACATGTAATTTATTTTCTTCAGCTGGGATCAACACAACAGTATTTTGAACATAGTAAGCAGAAATACCATTTTAATATTTGTACAGAAGGAGAAAAACTGCATGCCCTGAACTGGGCCTCTATATTGTTGTCATTGATGTTAGAAAATGCATTCTCTTCGGTGGTTTTCTGACACCAGTATTTAATGGTAGCTTTATAATAAGCCATTTCTGAGTAAATAAAAGAAAAATCAATTTAGACAAGAAGAAATAAATATGCATGATTCACCAGTACAGTTAACTCAAGATTTTCCAGCCTTATAACCACAACTGATGGGAAGATTTATCGCCACAGCTGCTTGTGTTAATTTTTTTTCCCTTGCTGTTGAAGGCATCAAGTTTCTTCTTGGAGATTAGTCATTTGTAGGGGTGTCATCAACTGCAAAATGCTTCGGTTATGAATGAGGTGCACTTCTCTCTTGCTGCCTGCTAGTCCTGATTTTTGTCTGTTTTTGTATCTTTCCCATTTACAGACAAATGTTAATGACTTACATAGTCAAGTTTTCTTTAGTAGTTATTCAAACCTAAAACATCAGGTTGCCTTGTTTGCTGGTAATGTCGTAATCTCACAAGGAAGGATGGAATGAAACAATATTTTGGCACATGTTCACAAGGATGATATCTGAGCAGAAGAGAAATTCTACATAGGGTGTGAAAGTGGGAAGGGAACTAACATTTCTTGGCTGGCTATAAATGTGCCAGACACTGTGCTAGGCTCTTTATAGAAATTATATCATCTAATTCTTGGAAAAATTCTACAAAAGGTTAGATGATATTTCCATTTCACATATGAGAAAACTAACTTTCTCAAGATTATGCAGTTTATTAGTGGCTGAGCAGGAATGAAAACCCAGGTACAAATAACTCTAAAGCTCCTATCCTTTCTCTTTATCCATTTAACCATACAGTCTCTGGAGTCCTGAAGAACATTCATTTGGACAAAACACTGTTAGAATTATACAACTTATAGGGATTTTTTAAAAAATCAACTTTATTGAGATATAATTCACATGTTATAAAATTTTCCCTTTTAAATTGTACAATTCCGTGGTTTTTAATATATCAACAGATTTATATAACCATCACCACAATCAATTTTAGAATATTTTCATCACCCCTGTAATAAACCTATTCCTTTTAGCCACCACCTCCCAATTCCCAAGCACCCCTAGCCCTAGGCAAGTATTAATCTACGTTTTGTGTCTATAAATTCACTTATTCTGGACATTTCATACAAGTGGAATCATACAATATGTAGTCTTTTGTGTCCGATTTATTTCCTTTAGCATAGTGTTCTCAGGATTCATTCATGTTGTAGCATATGTCAGTATTTCATTCCTTTTTATGGCCGAATAATAGTCCATTGTATGGCTAGATCACATTTTAATTACCCACAATTTATGAGGATTTGATGTTACGTCTAAAATCCTAAAGCTGAAATTGTCTTCAATGATTCACTGTTACGTTATTTACTAACATTATACAAAACTTATTGGATTTGTCCTAATTTGTTTCCAGAGACTTCTGGGAATATGCATTACAAAACGTGCCTAGTCTCATCTCCCAAGTTCTGGTAAATTTTGGGTTTATGAAATCATTTGGATTAATCAGATTTTGTTTAGACCTATATGGAGATGGAGGATCTACACATATTAAGTCACTGTCAATTGAAGATAGAGTACAGAACAATTGAGCAAGGAGTAAGATTTCAGTAAATCCACCAGATGTTTGGTTTATGTCATGCCACTTTTACTAGTTTGTATTTCATTGAATTGTCTCATTGTTTCAGCAACATATAGACAGTTTAATTTACCATATTAGGTTATGTTTATAATGACAGCTGGAAAAATTGGTTAAAAAGCAAAAAAAAGTAATTCAAGCCATTCACTCGACATCAAAACTGGTTGTTTGACCTTAAAAAAAAGTATGGATTGGCCAGCAAATTTGTTTATAAATTGGCAAAATTATTTTGTGGGAAAACACAGCATTTGTGCAAAGATAAAACCAGCACTTCTTTCTGTCAAAGTTTTAGTCAATCACCCAGTTATGCCATTTTATGTGAGTAATATAACCATTTAATTATATATTTGACTGAATTGACCATAAATATTGTCATAATGTAACCAAGCTTAAGCGTATTTCTTCAGAATCCAATAGCCTAAACCACTTTGTCAACCTTTCCTTGCCTTCATAGGTCCTCAGATGGAAAGAGAAGAAAGCCTTTATTCTAGCAATTGTACGAATTTACAGTAGAGCTTAACACATTGGTACAAACCCTACAAAGTCATGACTAGAATGGAACAAATAACTAATCAGAATTTATCTTGATTAATCAAAGATTATAAGAAATTTGGAGAGCCATGTTATGCCCTAAAGCAACAATTGTGTCCAAAAAGCAGTACTGAATGGATCCACCACAGGAGACCATCAGGTAGAGGTTCTTCTCCAGGGTATAAAGCATACTTTTGGTGACCTTCACATTTTTGGTCCTTGCCACAGTAGATGAATGGAATTAATACACAACAGAGGGGTTATGCAACCATAATATAGGAATTGCTCCTCAAATCACATTTTACAGGCATCCATCCACCTTCTTTGAATTAATGTGCAAATCCCGTGTTTAAGTCATTCCATTCCATGATAAGAATTGTATTTTGTATGGAAAATGCTTTATCATTTTAGAAGTACTATTGCATAAATTATTCTTGCTTATACTTTCAATTTCTTATTTTAAAGTATTTTACATATCATACATATTAATGTTTTCTCAACCAACATTTTTTCTACAAATATAAAATTTCCATTATATTTATTTCTCACAAAAAGGGTAAAATGAAATTGCTATTCTTTTCCCTTCTTTTGTTTCTTTGTATTCTCTTCCATGATATACTTTAGCAACCCTTCTGTCCATTATTCTTTCAATCATCATACATATTTATGAGCTTAGCATTTCAATTTTCCCCAAGAGTCTTCATGGCCAAGACTGATTCTTTTGTTTTTTTTCTTTCTTTCCCATTAGAACCCATATACATTGTGCAATATACCTAATCTTTCCTATTGTTTTCTTGGCCAACTAGCTCTCAAAGACTTCTGCATGACATATTCAAAGGGTAGCCAAAATTGGATATTTTCCTTCCTGCTCTGTCCTCTTTCACTAATCCAGTCTTTTCTTGAGTGGATGCTGTCTTTTTGCACCAATCTTATAAATCCTTATCCCTATTTCCCTTTGTTATTTTTCATGTCTTTCCCAATACTTTTGTGCAAAATCTCTCCAGTATGATTTTGGGTATAAAGAGAAGGAAATATCAAGAATGAATCCCAGGTGTTAGGCCTAAGGATAGTGATGTCATAATGAGGTCAGGAATAGATACTCAAATGTTTATTTATTGACTAGATATGTTTGCTGAGCTCTGGAGAAAGTCATAGTTTGCTGATACAAACTTGAAAGTCTTCAATATATAATACATTAGAATAAGTAGAATGAGAAGGAAAGAAGATAGAAACATAGAGTCTTGGCAAACATCTACATTTCAGGGGCAGGCAGAAGGAATAATTTGGAAAGCAGAATGAATAAATATGGTTAGAGACATAGGAGGAAAATTATCTCTTCAATGAAGCATTTCCTGACAACTTATTTATAAATTGCAGGATCTGGGATCTGAATGGCAAGCCAGCCTGCTTTTGCAGCATTGGGCTGGTGACTGGATGGTATTCAAAAATGGTATTACAATATTGCAGGGTTCAATAAACTGGGGTTATGTGAGATGATATATTAGCTGAGAACAAAGATGTAAAAGAAGCCATAAGAAGGCTTACTCAGAACCTTTATAAGGACAGGATGCTTCACATTAAGAGAGCACTGGACCTGACCATGAGGCAGCAGATCTTACCTAAAGAGCAGTGGACAAAATACGAGGAGGATAAATTCTACCTTGAACCATATCTGAAAGAAGTTATTCGGGAAAGAAAAGATAGAGAAAAATGGGCAAAGAAATAATCATGTAATTGAAACTGTAGATGCAGCTGACCTCAAAATATTTTTATGAAGTTGGTAAAACGTTAAATGTACAATTTAAGGACTATTTGGGCTACAAATGTATTACTTTAAACAAATATCAATTGTGATCATTGCTGGAGTTTTAAAATTCTAAACCTTATAAAAATTTCTACTCATTTCACTTATCTGTTACAACTCTTTCCAAATTTCTAGGCTATATTTAGTTTTTTAACTTGCTGGGGCTCAAAGAGACCACTTTAATCAGTTCTCCTCACTGGTTGAACAACCTCAATTTTCTAAAGGCTATAAAATTATACCAAGTAGAATAGTCACCTTTATATTGCCATTGTAGGTTAAGTAGATGCTTGGAAACAAGCCCCATAAGGGCCTAACTTGCAGGTATGAAATGGAGCAAGAAGCAAGTGCAATTACTTGATTTCATCTGAAGTAAACAAAGCAGTCCAGCAGACTGGGTTTCAAACTTCAAAGAAGTTTTCAGTAGAACGAAAAAAAAGAGAAAGA
The DNA here is from genome assembly GCA_029593785.1 of Cabassous unicinctus. Lineage (NCBI taxonomy): Eukaryota > Metazoa > Chordata > Mammalia > Cingulata > Chlamyphoridae > Cabassous > Cabassous unicinctus. Next base: position 7,320 of record JAQZBX010097044.1, read on the forward strand.
ATTCACTCCCCAGGTTGCCAAGATTAGAAACCTAACCCAGTTCAGCCCTTGCTAAACACTGGCCTCCAAAATATTTAATTTTTACATCATACTGATTTAAAAAATCATGTACACAGCCCCAATGTAGACACTTATAAATCATATGTATGTACTTCTGTGCTAATATGTATATTAGAAAACAAAAATTAAATATTAGAAAAATAGATAAAAATATAAAGACGAATTACATTTTCTCCCCATATCCCAGTGACTTGTCCATTCTTGAAACCATTGTAATAAAATATATTGTAAGGACTGAGTATGAGTAATAGTTAAAAGTTTTAAGGTTATAGGTTGATTACATTGAATATATATTAGAAAAATTCAATAATGCCCTTCCTATCCCTAAATTATGAAATTGTTTCTTTGGTGGAAGTGAAAGGGATGGAAGCACAGTGAGCAGGGAAGGAATTGTGTGGAACCCACATCCTCCAGAGATCCACAGAAAGCCATTGCTATGTGAGTTCATTGCTGAGCTCTGGAGAAAGTCGTAGTTTGAGGTGGGGATATCTGATTGGGATCTTACCTTGAACAAAACAGACTAAGAAAATCAGATTAAGAAAGCCAAGTTTTAGGTTATATTTTAAATTATTATAACAAAGAATCAAATGCGTGTGTGTGTCCCAAAGCACAAACAATGAAAAAAAAGTAGATAAATGGGATCTCCTCAAACTTAAACACTTTTGTGCTTCAAAGGACTTTGTCAAGAAAGTGAAAAGGCAGCCTACTCAATGGAAGAAAATATTTGGAAACATTCCCGATAATGGTTTGATTTCCATGTTATATAAAGATATGATACAACTCATCAATAAAAAGACAAGCAACCCAATCAAAAAATGGACAAAAGAATTGAATAGGCATTTTTCCAAAGAGGGAATACAAATGGCCAAAAACACAGGAAAAATGTTCAACATCACTAGCTATTAGGAAAATGCAGATCAAAACTATAGGATATCATTTCACACCTTATAGAATGGCCATGATCAAGAAAACAGAAAACTACAAGTACTGAAGAGGATGTGGAGAAAGAGGAAGACTACTTCACTGTTGGTGGGAATGCAGAATGGTGCAGCCCCTGAGGAAAACAGTTTGGCAGCACCTCAAGAAGCTGAATATAGAACTGCTGAATGATATAGCATTACTAAGAAAATATTCAGAAGAACTGAAAGCAACTGTGACCTGACATTTGCACACTGATGTTCATAGCAGCATTATTCACAATTGCTAAAATATGGAACCAGCCCAAGTGTTCTTCAACCAATAAATGGATAAACAAAATGTGGTATTTACATACAATGGAATACAATTCAGCTGTAAGAAGGAATGAAACCAGGATGCATGTGACAACATGGATGAACCTTGAGGACATTATGTTGAGTGAAATAAGCCAGACACAAAAGGACATTGTATGGTCTCACTAATATGAACTAAATATGATGCGTAAATGAATGTGGGTAAACTCTAGAATATAGGTTACTAGGAGATAGAAATGTGGATTGAGAATGGGAGCTGATGCTTAATGTATGTAGAATTTTAATTAGGATTATTCTAAGTGTGGAAATGAATAGAGTTGATGGTAACACATTATAGTGAGTATAACTAATACTGCTGTTTGATAAATGTGATTGTGGCTGAAAGGGTAGTCTGTGGACCTACATGTCAATTGAAAGGGAACTAGAGAATAATCTAGGATATGTGTAACATAGTGATTTCAGTGGTGGATGACAATTGTGGTTAATAGTATAAAATATAAGAATGTTCTTTTATAAAGTGTTAAGCATATGGTGATACATGGGAAAATTACAACTAATGTAACTTATGGATGACAATTAACAGTGATATTGTAATATTTTTGCAGCAATGGCAAAGAAGATAAATCAATTTTAAGACACAACTATCAAAGGGTATAAGGGGGTATGGGATTTTTCCTTTTCAAGTAATGAAACCATTCTAAAGTTGACTGAGGTGATGACGGCACAACTCTCATGAAAATGAGAGCCATTGAGGACATACTTGGAATGGATTGTACAAAGCATGGGACTATATAACACAGGGAATTCAGTGGTGGAAGAGGGACTATGGTTAACAGAACAAATATAAGAATGTTCTCTCATGAATTATAATAAATATATAATACTAATACAGGATGTTAATAATCAGGTCGGTTGGGGGAAAAATACACCAAGCGTAAGATTTGGGCTATAGTTAGTAATATTTTGATGATGCTCTTTCATTGTCTGTAACATATGAGTTGGTGGTGGAATGATGTATGGAAGCCTTGTATGATGATATGCATGTTTGTTTTGTATGTTCACAACTTTTACTATACACCTATTGTTTACATATGTTCATGTATGAATGATAGACTTCAATAAAAATTTAGTCTAAAAATAAGTGTGTGTTTATAACCCGCCAAAAGATATGATATTCCACACTCATTATGTTTGAGTTGCAACATGATCATACATGGGTCTTTTAACATTTTTGTAAAAATCTTTAAAATCCTCACGAAATTCCCTAAGGTCCTCTCTTCTAAAATAATTGCAACTCCCTCCCTGGTATTCTGACCATTGCTGATTTGAAAATACAGTTACAAAGAAGCATAGATGTAAAATATCTGATTGCTGTTAGGTGAGGATTATATGCAGGTAAGGAAGTGGAAATAGCTAATGAACTTCTCTTGGCTATAAAAGAGAAGAAGTTACTGGATGTAGAGGAGAGTATAGGGGATTTTTTTAAAGACAGGAGAGTTTGGGCTGAAGAACAAAGGTCAATAGATAGATTCAATGTATATAAAAATATGTTTGACTGTTGGAGAAGTGTCACTGAAGAGAGAGAGAGAGAGAGAGAGAGAGAGAGAGAGAGAGAGAGAGAGAGAGAGAGAGAGATTTTTACTTGGGTAGCTGAGGAAAGTGGGAAGGAGGAAAGGATATATCCTGATACAGAATACAGAAATGTTCTGGTTATGGGTACAGGAAGATGGGAAACCTCTGCTCAAAAGTTTCTTTGTTTATTTTATGAAAGTAAATGAGGACTTTGGCGAGTAGGGGCTTTGAGGAGACTGACAAAAGTTTTAAAGAGCTGTTGAGGAAAAGGGGGAAATGAGTTGACTAGGCCCCCAGTGATCCTCGAAAGTGATTGCACATGGGAATCACATGGAGGGTTTGTTAAAACATATTGCTTGGCCCCACCCCCGAGTTTCTGACTCCTCAGATCTTGGGTCGGGCCCAAGAATTAACACTTTTTATCAAGTTTCCAGGTGATATTGGTGATGCTGGTCCAGGTGACACAACTCGAGAACCACTGGCCTAGGGATATAGTGCACAATTGCCAGGAAGTGTAGAGAGGTCTCAACAGATTTTAACTGCCCATCCACAAGCTTTTGAGATTTTTCTCAAGTAGTTTTTCAGCAGCCCAACTGTACAGAATCAGAGAAGGTAGCTGCTTGGATTGCTGGAAGTGTGCTGTACTGCAAAGATGAAAGGCAAGAAGATTAAACGAATAATAATAAATGTAAGCATGGAAGGTACCTAGGCTGTTTTAGTCTGCTAGGCTGCCAAAATGCAATATACCAGAAATGGGTTGGCTTTTACAATGGGGATTTATTAACTTAAAAGCTTACAGTTCTGAAGCCGTGAAAATGTCCAAATCAAAGCTTCATCAGGCAATGCTTCTGTCCCCAAAGACTGGTGTGCCAGCAATCTTGGACTCCTCTGTCATATGGCAAGGCACATGGTGGTGCCTGCTGGTCTCCCTTCTCTTCTGGGTTTCATTGCTTTAGCTCCTGGCTTTCTCTGGCTTTCTCTCAGCTCCTGTGGCTGTCTCTCTGTGTCTCTCTCTCTGTATTCATCTCGTTTATAATGGACTCCATTAAGAGGATTAAGATCCACCCTGGGTTATGTACTACTGAAGTAATCTAATCAAAAGTTCCCACTTACAATTGGTTTACACCCACAGGAATGGATTAGCTCTAAGGACATGATTTTCTTGGGTCCACCCAGCTTCAAACTGTCACAGTAACTGCTTCTCTGTGCCCATGAGAACCCTGCTGCCTCCTCCAGGATTGGCTTCATATCGGCAAAGCCCACCCCTGCCTTTTCCACTGAAGTCCTGCTAGGCAGACCCTCAAGTGTCATTTTAGACAGGCAATTCCCCAAATACTATTGTATAAGTTACTATCTCAGGCTACCCCACCAATGCACAAAAGCTTCCATGTAAAATGAGTGGGTAGCTGCTGCCTTCTGAATGACCCCACACCTTAATCTGTACCTATGTAATGTCAACTAAAGCTTGTTTCCTTGTGGTTCCATTATGTACATGCTTTCTCCTATGACCCCAAAGGCAGGAATCCTGTCTTATTTCCATTTGCCTCACCT
>JAQZBX010097045.1:0-11723 GCA_029593785.1 Cabassous unicinctus
TTTCAGATGAACTGACTTCCACATCACTGATTCTTTCTTCTGATGGTTCAAATTTGCTGTTATGTTAATCCAACATCTTTTTGATTTCCTGCTTTGTGCCATTTATCACCATCATATCCGCTGTCTTTTTATTATGTTAAAAATTTCTTCAGTATGTTATCCCAGTGTCTTCTTAATATCCTTAATCTCTTCCTTCACTTCATTAAGTTGGTCCTCAATATTTGTTTGTAAAGCTTTGATTAGTTGTTCGATGTTATGCATCTCTTCCTGGTTTTTAGTTTGATCATTGGAATGATCCATGTCTTCCTGTTTCTCAGTATTGTTTGTAATTTTTTTGTTGCCTTCTGTTCATTATTTTATATTGATGGATTCATTCAGTTGATTAGATTCTCTCTCTGCTCTGGAGTTTTATTTACCTGGTGCTTCTGTGTGTGTATTAAGTTTTCTCTTTGACACTGTGTTCTTCCTATATTTCCTTTCTTTTTTCTATTTTCCCTTAAAGAAAAAAGATTAAGGCCAGAGGAATCAAAAGAGGTAAGAAAGGAAAAAGGTTAATTGTAATATTGATAAAAGTTAGAAGAAAAGCGATATCAGATTTAGTAAAATGAATATTTAATTCATGTAGGCAGTGTAGAGTAATAGGGGGAAAAAAGTGGAGTACTTACAATGGAATGGGAAACCAAATAAAAATATATATAGAATTATTTAAAAGGCCAGAATGATGAGGAGAGAGGGAAAGAGGAAAGAAAGGGCTGAAAGGAAAAAGTTAATAATAATAAAAAAAAAAGAAAAAAGAATAAGCAAGATACAAATCCACACTTGTGAAGTTGAGGACTAATGATAAATGGTGGAATAAAAGAACCACAACAGAAAGCAGAAGGTGGAAAGATGAAGGAAGGAAAAGAGATAGCATCTGTAGACAAAATCACTATACAAAGAGAATGGAAAATCAAGGAATAAGAAGCACAGCAAAGAAGAAACAAGCTAGCAGCATCTATGTTAAAAAATGGGGTATGGAGGAAAGAGGAAAGAAAAGGAAGAAAGAAACAAACACAAACAAGGAGAAACCAAACAAACACACAGGCATGCAGTCAAACAAAACAAAGGAAGAACAGAATTCCTTCATGGGGCCTTGTGGAGCCTCTCAGCCTGTGTTCAACCCTTCCAAAGGGCCCATGGAAGAGAGAAAGAGAAGAGAAGTTTGTCAGCCATCACCCATATAGACATAATCTACAGTAAAGTGATAGAGTATAGTGCCATATTAAACAATAAGACAGGTGGGTAGTGATATTACTGGGATTGGTGGTGCAGCATTGACAGGTGGGTAGAATAGGAAGAGCGGGTGAGAATATCCAGGATACTGTGGGGAGAAATGAGAGAGGGACCACGTCAACACAGGATTTGTGGGTATGAGGTTGAAAGTGTAGGAGTGGGATGCTCTTATGGAAATATGACATACGGCAGTATGTCACTGGTTTAGGGTGTTGCTTGGGGGGGCATTCAGGATGCGGTGCATCTGGAGTAGGCATCTCAGGAGTGTGTGAGTGTTCATCCTGTCATAATGTGTTGTGTCAGTGAGTGGAGTCCCTCATGGTGAGTGGGAAGGAGATGGACCCCAGAAACAGACAGGTGGGCATCTCTTATGAGCAAGGGTGGATCCTAATAGGGGAGGTTTATCAGCGTGTAAAGACATCTTGTTGCATGTAACTATGAATCTTCTCATCCAATGAGTCAAGACAGGGGGGTGTAATATGCCCCAGTGTGATGGGGTGGGAGGAACAGAATAGATCAAACAGGGGGTATTTAGTGGTCAGGAGAAACGTTCTTCATTACCTTACAGTGATGGACACAGGCCATGGTAAATGTCATCAAAAATTATTAAATTTTACCGCCTAAATTGTAATCTATACTGTAAACCACTGACAATGTTTAGTAGCTAGTTTTCACTATCTGTATAACAGTTATAACAACGCTACCATCAACATACAAAAAGGTTTTAATATGGGGTGAGGAAAGGGAGAGGATATTGGATATATGAGAGTCTCTAGTATTCTGTGTGTGACTTTGCTGTAACATAAAACTTTTTGAAAATTAAATGAAAATTGCAAGACATTGGGAAATGAAAGGGGTAAGATGCCATGGTACAGACTGGACACTCAATAATGCCATGATAAAAGGAAAAATGTTTTTAAAACATTTTTTAAAATTTTTCCCTTTTTTTGAATACACCAATCCTTTAACTTTACTTTATTTTTAGTGTTTTCTTAAGTTTCCAAGTATTTTATCACTTACATTTAAACTTATCATTATTATTTCAATATCCTATTAATTGTATTTGGCCATTATATGGGCTTCATCTTTAAGGAAGGTTTGGATCACAGAAGGGTTACAATGGGAGTGGGAGAGGATGATTGGTGGAGGTTTTAGCGATGGGGTTTTCAAGGGGGAAGTTCGCCTGAATATGCGTGAAAGAAATATAAAATTGTTCAAATGATCAAGTGGTGAGGCATGGTCACAGTGGGTGGAGAATCACTCAATAAATGGGAGAATACTGAATTCCCAGCCTGGTGAGCTTTGCCACATTTTCCAAGGGAGCAGCAACAGTCCCCCAAGTGCAGCGGCAGTGTCTGGCAAATGAGGATGATCCACTAATGGGTTCTTGTTATTGCTGACTAGCCCTACCAGTCTCTGCTTTTGTAATTGAATCTTAGCCTATTGTTATGGAGTGCCTAATGGTTACCACCTGAGAGCCTCCTTGTTGCTCCAATATGGCCTCTTTCTAAGCCAATCTCAGCATATGAATGCATTAGCTTCCCCGCAGCATGGGACATATTTGCAGGGATGAGCCTCCCTGGCAACGAGGGATTAATACCAAGTGCCTACTGGCAATACTACTGGAAAAAGACCTTGAATAAAAGGAGAAAAAGCTATGGACAAATGAGTTCATATGGTAAGAGACTTCAAAGAGAGTCAGGAGGTCATCCCAGAGGTAATGCTGATGCACACCTCAGTAAGAACTCATAGAACACCAAAGTGGATATCACCCCAAACAGAAGGACTCTTGATAGCTCTGGAGATACCCAGGTCCTATACAAGGGGGGATAGCTCCAGAGATTAATGCCTTATCAGTGGGGTCTACTTTGGAATCTGTGCTCCAGAGAGTGACAGTTGGACTCAAATAAGTCCTCCTTGCACATGGTCCATCAGTCCCTTCTATTCAAACCTATATGTGGTGCTGGAGTTTATAAGTGTACTTGTAGAGACTGGAGACTTTAGACTGCCCATGTGCCAGCTGTGCCTGGAATCTTGGTGGAGCTGCAACTCCTACTCTACAGCTCAAAGGACTCACCCAAGACACCTGGCAAGGAGATAATGATGGACAAAGGCCATGTCAATGAATGGAGAGAGTCTGCAGCTGCAGGTAGGAAAATCCCATCCATCTTATCCATGGGATATAAACCCCCTCTCACTTTTAGGTGGAGTGGAGAGCACCATCCCAGACTCTTCAGGATTGGGGGAAGAGTTATGCACTAGAGTGGACTTCTTGGTATTCTATTGTAGACATATTGTGATTCAAGCAATGGAAGAAATTACAACATTGATGTGGAGCCAGTGGCCACTGGACTTTTTGGGGCAGGGAGAGGAAAAAGCAGTTGTAATATACGGGCTTTTTTTGGGACTTGGGAATTACCCTGACTGACACTACAACAACAGATATAGGACCTTTTACATCTCCATATAACATGCAGAAATTTGTGGGAAAGAGTGTGTTCTACATGTGAACTATGGTCCATGCTTAGTGGCAAAGCCCCATGATGTGTACATCTGTTGCAGGTGATGTGCCACAATAATAAAAGATGTTTATGTGGGATGTTGTGGGAGGTGTGGGAGGTGGGGAATATGGGAATCCCTGTAATTTTTTTGTAACATTTATTTAATCTAAGCATGTTTTAAAAAATATATTTTTTAAATTACCCTGCAGCCTTCTCTCTGCAGGTTTTGAGGCAGATTTTAGTGATTAAATTAAGATAAAAAAATTTTTGAAAAATTAAGGGACCCAAAAGAAGGCCTCTTCTGGACCACCCCTTCCACTGAGGGGACCCTAAATAAGCTCGTGGAAATTTATCAAACACTTTCCAATGCCTGACACCCCCAGGAGAGCTAAGGCTCCAATCCTCAGTGGGAAACTATAAAATTAGCTGGCTCCACCTCCTCCTGAGCCAAGCCTCTGTGTCCCAGGGCTGTTAAGTAAATCAGGCTTCCTCAGAAGATTCGCCTCTCCCCTCAGCCCGGCACCACTTTTAGCCATCTGGTTTGCTCCCCAAAAGCTGCAAGTGGATCCAGGCAGCCAAACGGACAGAAAAAACCTCTCTCACCCTTTACTAGGATCCTCCCACACTCGGAGAGTGCTCCCTTTCACTGGGTTGCTGGGAGGATGCGGCTTAGCCTTCTGTGTCCATCATTTCCAGCTGTGATAAAAAACTCACGATTTTATATTGAGCAGTCCATCCCATTTCCAGCTCCCTCTACATCAATGTCCCCAAGGTTCTCGCTCTGCAGGATTCCAGAACAGACCATCCGGGCAGGATCTTGTCCCCAATCAGCCATCCTCTGTGGGAGAAATGGTGAGTGCCCACCTAAACTGATGCCATTTTCTGCCTCTCCTCTGAAACTAAAATTTTAATAAACATTTTTCAGAATCATATAATAAGACTTGGGGGATGATATATTTCTCATTTTGCGGGAGAGGATGAGGATATCTTTGTAAAAGCATCTCATTCTTTGTAAACAGAAAGTTGTTTCTGTTTTATTAGTAGCTTCAAAATGTATATAAAAGTTATATGAATGCTGAGTAACTCAAGGTGGTTAAATGATCCACTCATTTTTCTATTATTCTCAGCTGAACATTCCACTCTTCTAAGCTCTGCTCCATGATACTTTACCTGAGAGTCTAAAGACATCAATTCTCCTCTAACAGATGGCTTCCAGTTAGATTTTACCAAGAGAATTCCAAGAGAAACAGAGAAAGCACTTCCTTATACTGTCATAAAAACAGTAACAATATGGCAGATTTTAGGTAGATATATGAAGATAGGGAAAGAAAAATTGCCATTAGAAAATAAATCAAATATGCCTAACTAGAAAGAGGTCTTGGCAAGGACTGAGGACCCTGATTTGAGGTTGGCTCTTGTATGATCTTGAATAAAATCTATCATTTCAGATCTGTTTTAGTACTCAGGGTTGAGTAGACACTTATTCATCAATGCTTACAGGGAAACTCAGCAATGGCTGTTATATAAATGATGTTCTTTTGAAAGCAAAATGATGGGACCATACTTTCCTCAAGGCATTATTTTATTTAAATAAAATTCTATTGAAATATATCATTCATACATGAACATATATAAAAATAAATGTATAGTAAAGTCTGTGAATTTACAAAACAAACATTTATATCATCATACAAGGATTGCATACATCTCCACACCACCAACACCTGGCATGTTGTGAAACATTTGTTGCAAACTGAAATGTCATTGTTGAAATGTTTTTACTTTAGTAATATTTAGCCCACATCCCCAAGGCATTCTTCATCTCCAAGTTCCTCAATGTGTAAATCAGAGGGTTGAACATGGGAGCAATAATGTTGTGGAAAAGTTATGGCTGATCTAATGCAAATGAAAATAAAAGTTGCAAAGAATAACACCAGAAATGTTATGCAAAAACTGCAAGTGGAGTTTGCTACAGCATTTTGCAGATTACACCCTGAAGGTGTATAATATCAGGAATTAAGGAACCATCAAAATCACAACTGATACCAAAGAAATCACACCTGAATTGACAATAATCATGAAATCAATTCAGTGTGTATCACTGCAGGCCAATTTCAGTAAAGGATACACATGATAGGAGAAGTGATCTATCTCATTAGGACCACCAGAGGGTATATAGATGATGAAACTGATTGGCAGAATGTACCAACCCCCCAGTACAACCAGCTATGATGATTATGTTAAACATCTTTCTGCTCATGCTGACAGTGTAGTTCAGGGGCTTGCAGATGTTCACATAGTGGTCAAAGGGCATCCCTGTTAGGATAAAGTTCCTGATGTATCTAAAGAAATGTGTGGAAAAGAGCTGTGTCATGCAGTTATTAAAAGAAATAGCCTTCCTTTCTGCCAGGAAGTCAGTCATTATTTTGGACATCATTGTGGCAAAGTAACAAATCACAGGGAGTGAAAGGTAATTAAGGAAGCAATACATGGACTGCATAATTACCTGACTACATGGGATAGAAATAATTATGAGAAACTTTCATAAACAAATAGCAATATAACAAAATAAAAACAATACAAAACATATCATTTCAACCATGCAGAAGCAAATTGAAAGTTTTACTAGTGGAATAGAGTCTATCTAAAGTGTGGAATGTGGTAGAAAATAAAAGTAAAGATTAATATGATGATACCTCCATTTTTAATAATTAGAAGGAAAAAGTTCACTGCAAGATGCCAATCAAATTCATTTGACTAATTTTTTAAAATTTCTTGTTTACCTTTTCTTAGTGATTTATGACAAGAAATGCTGTTATTATATAACAGAGTATATTTATCCCTACTGGCATTTTAATGAAAATCATATGTGTGTGTGTGTGTGTATAAATATGTATATGTATATATACACTCACACAGAATAAAGCATTAGTTAAAACTAAGAGAGAAGAGCATAAGAAAATTTGACCTTGATGGTATTATTTAATGGCACAATGTTTGAATTTTGGAACTGCTAACTTTATCTATGAATGTTACATCCTGTTTAAAATGGTGATAGGAGGAGATAGAAAACAAATAGAGTGGTGAGCCAATGATCAATCTGGTAGACTATGATAAGGTGGATGGGAGAGTATTGACAAAGGATGGGGTGATAGTGGTGCAGCAATATAAATGGTGTTGAGGATGCTGGAGTGTGAGTGTGAATAGGGTTGGGGGGTTGGATTGGGCTATCCATACAGTTGGGAGGGCTGGAGGAAGGAACAGGTGCAGTCTGAGTAGGTAGAGGACATTGGTTGAGAAAGCAATTGTGGGAGTGTTCTTTTGGCCACTATATCAGGGAAAGTTCACTGGTGCAGGGTGTTTGTGTTGGGGGCATGTGTGGGGAAGGGTGTAGCTGGGGCATGCTTCTATGGGAGATGAATGTGTTCATGTAGTCATAGGGTGTTATCTCAGTGATTGGAGACCCACACAATAACCAAGAAAATATTAAATTCCCATCCAGGGGAGTCCTGCTGTGTTTTCTAATAGAGTGGCAATAATCTAGAGATACATAGGCAGTGACTAATAAAAGAAAACAGGCCAATATGTCAAGCCCTTGTTATTAGTGCCTGTACTTCTGAAGCTTATTCTTATAAAATTTAAACTTAGTATAACAATATAAATTGCCTAAACTTAGCAAATTAACTTACTACCTCCCCTTCTCAGTTTGGGACCTGACTCCTGGGGATGAGTCTCCCTGGCAATGAGGGATTATTACCAAGCACCAACCACTTATGCATTTGGGAAAAACCTTGACCAAAAGGAGGAAAATTAAATAGAAAAGAGTTTATTTTCTTTCTTTCTTTTTTTATTAGAGAAGTTGTAGGTTTACAGAAAAACCATGCATAAAATCGAGTTCCTATGTCACCCTATTATTAGCTCCTTGCATTAGTGTGTCACATTTGTTATAATTCATGATAAAACATTTTTATAATCATATTATACACTCTAGTCCATCATTTATAATAGGGTTCATTTTGTTGTACATTCCTGGTTTTTAAGAAATGTTTATTCTATTAACTTACAGACACCTTAAAATTTTCCCTTTTAACCACATTCACATATATCATTCACCACTGTTAATTACATTCACAATGTTATGCTATCATCACCACTTTTCATTATAAAGACTTTACAATCAACCCAAATAGAAACTCTGAACAATATATGCATATAATAAATGTTTTTATTTAATTTATTTTTTCACCATCATTCTCCAAAGCCTTAATTTTTTAAATTTTGCTAAAAATACTTAGATTATGCAAATGTCACATAAAAAATATAGGGGTTTCACATATGCCCCCTCCACACACCTCCCACATTTTCCCACATTAACAACATCCTTCATTAGTGAGGTACATTAATTGCAAGTGATGAACACATTTTGGAGCATTGCCATTCAGTGTTGATTAAAGTTTACATTGTAGGTTACTCTGTCTCCCACACAATTGTGCAGGTTATGGCAAGATTTATAATGGCCTGTATCTGTTATTGCAAATTCATTCAGGACAATTCCCAAGTCCCAAAAATGCACCCATATTAATCTGTTTTTCCCTCTCCCTGCCCTCAGAGAAAAGAATTTTTACAGTTAAGAAATTTCAAAGTGAGTCAGGAAGTCTTTCTAGAGGTTACACTTATGCACATCTTAGGCAGATCTTACTAACTGCCACAGTTAACAAAGCTTCAAACAGGGGTGATCATGAAGGCTCTAGAGAAATCTGAACACAATAGGCAACACACACACTCCATGAAATCAGCTCCCTGTCATTGGGCTTTATCTTGGAATATATAATAACCTATTTCCTCCCTGTAACAGAGTTAGACTCATTTATAAATTCCCTACACATATTTCATCTATCACTTTTATTTGAACCAATAATTAGTACTATACCTATTAAATATGTGTCCCAGAGACTTACATTTTTTATATGTTCATATGTAGTTGAATCCTGAATCTCAGCAGAGTTTGAGCTTTCACCTACTCCCCAGGTCATCAGACAAACCAAGGACAACAAACAAAATGATGATGATGGACAACACCCATCTCTAAAATCAAATAGTAAGTACAACTGCAAGCAAAACATTTCCTTCTTTCTGTCCCATAAAATCTGAACCACCTTTCAATCTGAAGCACTGTGGACATCACTATGCCAAAATCCTCAAGAATGAGGAATTAACAAACACAACAGGGGAATGTAACCATGGACCAAATAGACTTATTTTTATTGTAGTAACAGAAGAACTTGTAACATTGATATAAATTTAGTGGTTGCCAGAGGTCCTGAGGTGAGAGGGAGAAAAATATAAGTGGATTATAGGACTTTTTCAGGTCATTGGAATTGTTCTGCATGATATTGCAAAGATGGATGCAGGCCATTATACATTTTGTCAAAACCTATAAAATTGTACAGTGCAAAGTGGAAACTATAATGTAAATTATAGACCATGATTAGAAGAACTGCTTCAATGTTTGTTCATCAGTTGTCACAAATGTTCTACACTAATGTAAGATATTATTAAAGGGGAAATATATGAGAGAGGGAAAGGGTCTGGTATATGAGAATGACCTATATTTTTATGTAACTTTTATGTAATCTAAAGCTTCATTAAAAATAAATTTTTAATAAATAAATAAATAAGAAATACATTAAAATGTTGAATTTATAAATAAACTTTGTCACAAGTGGTTGTAAAGATCAAAACCATCAATAAATGACCATTGTTTAATTAGTCATAGAAGTATTAAATTCTGATTTTATTATCAAAATATTAATGCTACCAAATCAATATTCTTAAAGTTGTTAAGAACAATGCCAAAAATTTTTGACTCCTATATAGAAAATGAAATAGTAGCATCATAAAATCATTTTGTACAGTAAGAAAATTTTGAAGTCTACACATTGAATCCCTTCATTCTTTTAAAAATTGATTCATATTTACATTTTATAGAAATGGAATCATACAATATGTTACAGAATATATTTGGCTCATAGTAACAGAATCATAAATATTTGTCCATTTGTGTCTGGCTTGTTTCACCAGGTTCACCCATGTTGTCATATGCTTTATGATTTCATTTCCTCTTACAGCAGCATAATATTCCATCATGTGAATACACCAGTTTGTTTATTCATTCATCAATTGATGGGCACCTGGGTTGTTTCCAGCTTTTTGCAATCATGAATAGTCCCCCACAGTGGCTGTACCATTCTACATTCCCACCAACACTGAATAAGTATTCCGAATTCTCCACATCCTCTCCAACTCTTGTAGTTCTCTGGCTTTTTAATAGTGGCCATTCTGATAGTTGTGCAATGATATCTCATTGTAGTTTTGAGTTGCAATTCCTTTATCATTAGTAATGTTGAATATTTTTTCATATGTGTTTTTCCATTTGTATTTTTTCTTTGGACAAATGTCTATTCAAGTCTTTTGCCATTTTTTAATTGGGTCATTTGTCTTTTTTATTGTTGAGTTGTAACACCTCTTTATGTAGCATGGATATTAAACCTTTATTGGACATGTGATTTCCAAATATTTTCTTCCATGGAGTTAGCTGCCTTTTCATCCTTTTGACAAAGATCTGTGAGGTGCAAAAATGTTTAATTTTGATGAGGTCCCATTTATCTATTTTTTCTTTTGTTGCACGTGTTTTAGGTGTAAGGTTCAAGTAACCACCACCTACCACAAGGTCTTTAAGATTTTTCCCTACATTTTCTTCTAGTAGTTTTATGGTCCTGGCTTTTATATTTAGGTCTCCAATCCATTTTTAGTTGATTCTTATATAGGGAGTGAGATAGAGAAACTCTTTCATTCTTTTGGTTGTATATATCCAGTTCTCCCAGCACCATTTGTTGAAATGACTGTCTTGTCCCATTAACATGGACTTGGTAGGCTTGTAAAAAAACAGCTGAATGTATATGTGAGGGATTATTTCTGGACTCTCAATTCTATTCCACTGATGGATGAGTCTACCTTTATGCCAGTATCATGCTGTTTTGACTACTGAGGTTTTGTAATATGTTACAAGGTCAAGCAGTGAAATTTTTCCTTTGTCATTCTTCATTTTCAGAATGCTTTTGGTTATTCTGGTGCACTTTCCCTTCCAAATGAATTTGGTAATTGCATTTTCTAATTCTGTAAAGTAGGCTGTTGGAATTTTGATTGTTATTGCCTTGAATCTACTAATCAGTTTGGATAGGATTGACATCTTCATGATATTTAGCCTCCCAATCCATGAAAACTGAATATCTTTCCATTTGTTTAAGTATTCATTGAGTTCTTTTTGCATTGTTTTGTAGTTTATTGCATAAAATTCCAGTACTTCTTTGGTTAAATTAATTCCTAGGTACTTGAGTCTTCTTGTTGCCATTGTAAATGGGATTTTTCCACTGATTTTCTCCTCAGATTGTTCAGTACTAGAGTACAAAAACACTACTGGTGTTTGCATGTTGATCTTGTATCCTGCCACTTTGCTGAACTCATTTATTAGCTCAAGTGGCTTTGTCTTAGACATTTCAGAATTTTCTAAAAATCGGATTATGTCATGCACAAATAGTGAGAGTTTTACTTCCTCTGTTGTTATTTGAATGACTTTAATTTTTTTTCTTCCTTAATTTCCCTACCTAGAACTTCTACTACAATGTTAAATATCAATGATGACAGTGAGCATACTTGTCTTATTTCTGATCTTAGAGGGAAAGATTTCAAACTTGCCCCATTGAGTATGATGTTGGCTGTGGGTTTTTCATATGTCTTTTATCATATTGAGGAACTTCCTTCTATTCCTATATTTTGAAGTGTTTTTATCAAAAAAAGATGCTGGATTTTCTCAAATGCCTTTTCTGAATAGATTGAAATGATCATATGGTTTGTTTTTCCCTTCATTTTGCTAATGTGGTGTATTACATT
>JAQZBX010097046.1:0-11743 GCA_029593785.1 Cabassous unicinctus
GTTCCCTGGATGCCTGGACCCAGTTGTTAGAAAGGCATTTTGTTTGAGTCACTCTGTTTCCTACACCTATTCTACCTGGATCCCAGTTTATTCTTCTGCAGTAACACACAGCAGGATTTTACCCAATTCTGCACAGGAACCTGTAAAAATACCTCTCCATTATCTTGTATTCACTTCTTGGAGCTGGGTATGATCTTGGTCTGGGTGTGGGAAATCAGTATTTTAAAAAGTCTTCCCCGTGGGTCTGGATGCAGTTAGTTTGTGGGTCAGCAGTAATCTAGCCCAGTAGTGTGGCAACATGTTTCCCCCAAATTTCTCTGCTCCACAGTTAAGTGTTTCTCACCCCTTTAACCAGTCTGGTAAAATGATGGTTTCCAGTTGCCCATCTCTCAAGCTGGTCTAATTTGGACAGTCCTTCTGAAACTGTGTCACACATAAATGGATAAAATACTCTAGATGTGATGTGTCTGCCACAGGCAATGGTGGGACCAAATGGACTTCACTTTTCTTTTAATGTAGCCTGAGTTTTTCCAAAAACCCATGTTTTGTCCCATTTTTAACTTATTATCAATTAAGTCTCCAGTTCTTTCTCACAGGTATGCCACATACAGTTGGAAAAAACACAATAAACTCAATGCAGCAATTTATATTTCACCTCTAAATTCTATATTGTTTTTTGGCAAATGTCCTAATAGAGAAAATTTTGATTTTGAATTTTCAAATTCATTTGACATTTTTGTAATTTGAAATTTTAATCACATGTGTCTGTCTCTTCATTTGTTCATGCAACAAATATTTTCTGATAACCCATTTTGTACAAGCTGCTGAAAAATATCCTGTAGGGGATAAGAGATTCCACAAGCCACAATGCCTGCTTGCAAGGACCCTGCATTCTCATATGCAAATCTACTGTGTTCATCTGTGTGATTGACAACAATAGCCCTCTGAGGACAGGGACTTGTGATAAAATATTACAGCTCCCAGAGCAGGTGTAGCTAAGGGTTGAGCATTTGCTTCACATGTATGAGGTCCCAGGTTCAAACCGTGGTACCTGCAAAAAAAGATTACAGCTCTCTTTACCTTAATACTATGTCCTTTATCAGCACCATTTAATGAGCCATTCATCAGTTTAAAATCCACGTTCTGGCATCTAGCCCCACATTTCCCCATTTCTCCACCTTAACTAAGGATGTTCTATGAGAAACTTCACCAAGGATTTTTTTAAAGGGGTGCAGAGCAAGTTTATTGAGCTAAAGTTGCATTTATGCAGGAGCAGCACCAAAAGAGGTTTCTGCTCCCACCGAGGGTTTTAATGAGATGAAGATATGCATAAAGTATTCTCAAATTTACTAATAAAAAAGAAGAAAAATGAAGCTAATGAGTTATGACATTTTTCATAAGGAACCCAATGTGGCACTCAGTGTCATTATTTCCTTTTATAAATGTTCAGAACCCATCTGTTCCACACACCATTCCAAAAGCTACAAGGAACAGACTTTGAGTTCCCATTTTTTATGAGGAGAACTTACATGAGTACATTCCCATTTTCTGGAGCCCTATTCCCTGTTTGTGAATACTCACAGGTTCCTGGTTGGAGCTCTGAGAAATAATATGGTATGTAATTTATTTGAATCAGAAACATCCATTCTCTATTTAGTGTGTGTTACATTTTCTGACTATCCCCTCACCTCCCCTACGTCTCCTTCCCTTTATATGTTTGTCTACTTTTTCCAAACAGAAGATCATTCCTTTTGAGGGAACCATTTGGAAGCAAAAAGGTTGAGTGATTCTGCTTACTTTCTTTCTTCTATTGCATCATAGAAACCTGCCCTAGATCTCCTAACCCACTTCTTAAAATTCTCTGCCCAAGATTTTTATTCCACTTGAATAAAGCACCTCTCCTTCTATCATTTGCACATTATTTCTTAAATCTAAGCTCAGGGAACTTCCTGCATAGAATTTTGTCTTCTTGACCTGCCTTTCCCTTTAGTGGTATTTGCGATTTTTGAATCATCATTTTATTTTTTCAAATCTTCTCTTCCTTATGAGTAAACATCCTTTTTAAGAGTCTATAGCCAGATTGCAAGATTTTAAGATCTCTTAAAAATTAAGAGAAAAATCCAGAAAGCAGGAAAATTGTGTAAAAACAAGAGACTGTGTTGGGGTGATACCAAGAAAATAATCTGTTAAGTGTGTAGCCAATGAAAAGAAATCATATTCAAATGTTCTTAGTACAAGAACCTCCAAAGTAGGAAAGCATCTCCATTATCATCAGGATATAAAAGGGATATTTGGGGACAAAAGCAAAGAAATACAATTTTTTCCCATACTTGCACTGAAAACATCAAAAGAACCCATGCTTGTTGTGAAATAATCCAAACATTCCAGAGCTGCACCAAGTCCTGCCAACGCTGTATGTGTCTGTGTATGTATATATATATATAATCATTTGTTTACTAGGGCTGGTTAAACAAATTTCCACAAACTGGGCAGCTTAAAACAACAGAAATGCAATGCCTCGCATTTCTGAAGTCCAAAAGTCCGAAATCAAGGCGCCAGCAGGGCCGTGCTCCCTTCAAAGTCTCTAGGAGAGAGTCCTTCCTGCCTCTCCCAGCTTCCTGTGGCTCCCGGCAGCCTGAACTTCCTTGGCTTGCAAACGCGTCTCCCTCTGTGTCTCTCTGTGTCTGTGTCTCTTCTCCTCTTCTGATAAGGACACCAGTCAGAGTGCATTAGGGTACATCCTAGTCCAGCATGACCTCAGTGTGATGACCTCTGCAAGACCCTAATCCAAATAAGGCCACCTTCACAGGACCCAGGAGTAGGACTTCATGCATTCACCCTTTAACAAGACATGTGCATGTGTGTGCATGTGTGTGTGGATAGGTATATATGTGTGTACATATGTGTGCATATATATGAATGCACAACCACAGCTACGCATACACATATATCACTCTTTCCTGCCATCACAGTTGTCTTGAACCATGATGTGGTTCATGATAGCCCTAAACTGTCAGCTGCTTCCACCCCAAAAGACACTTTAATCTGGAAGAAGCAGCTTTTCCTCATCAAAAAGCAAAACCAGCAAGAAGAACCAAAGTTCCCAAGACCATGTCCAGCGCTTGTGGAAGGAAAGCAATGTTCTCACTGGCTGGGTATCTAGGAGAAAGCAGTCTTTTCCCAGGGTAAGGAACACAGGAAGTATGACAACAGGCAAGAAGAAGAAACGAAGAGCCCAGCCAACAGGATGGGCTGCAGACCTGCAGCGTCTGTGTGCACAGGCCAGTGCGCGTCTCCTCCTGAAGGGAGGAAGGGGCGCCCGCGAGCGGGAGCTGAGAGCCCACGCAGAGCTCCACGCGAGGAGCGGCCAGGGGGCAGCTGGACCTGCAGGCGCAGGGGGTCCTCAGCCCCTGCGCTTTCACAGCCGCCCCGACCTGCAGTGCGTCCTCGCCGGCCGAATCTGCCAGCCCGTCATTGGAGAGACCATTAACTGTCGCCCAGAAGTGATATGAAGAGGCCGGTTTTCCCCACAGATGCGGTACTAGAGTTTCACTTTTACTGCCGCTGGCAGCTGGAATCCCATTCAGAGAGAAGCATACAGAAGAGCATAATGTACACCAAGGCCTAGCAGAGGAAGGCAAGAGGGAAAAAAGGGAGGGCCTTAGGATCTCCTAAAATTGCAAACTTCCCCAAACTTGCAGTAACATGTTTTGCAGATTCCTTCTTTCACACTCCAAAGCATTTGTCTCTGTTAAAGTTTGAGGCTTGTAAATAACTGCAAAAACTGTGATTTAATAAATTATGAATTCTTGAATCACATCAATTCCTAATATTTAAGTAGCCATTTTAAGAGGAAGCGAGGCGCTCTCTGCTGTGTCTGTTGGCAGGGGCGTGTTTTTAACGATGCCCTTTGGAGCTCATCACTACACCTCGTTCGTCAGGAAGGAGCTGCTACAATATAAAAGAAAATATTTAAAATGCTTATTGTTGTTTTGGAATTTGCTTGTCAACATATTACAAATCCATTTCCAGCCGTCATGCATAGCCATGATCTTTACTAGGTTTGCAACCTACAGCAGTATTTCAGATTTAAGAATGCCTTACTGCTCTCTGGGCATTGTTCTTATAAGGGCTAAATTAGCCATTAATTCTACTTTTATCTACAAGAAATAGGCCATATTCTCAAATGTAATTTCTCAAGCAGCCATTTTTCATGGTTCTCATTCTTTTGCCAATATAGAAATGTTCGGTTACGATTTGTGGAAACTTGCCTAATGTGTTAAATCAGGGTACAAAATGTTTGTGTTGCCACAAGTATGTAGCAATCAGCCTAAGTGGGAAGGAATCCACATATCCTCACAGCATAGAGCAGAGGAGCTGTCCAAATTCAGAGAACGGTGGCGCAGGGCACAAAACTGTCATTTTATACCCCATTCCTTGGGTTCCAGAACAGTTCATAATTCAATTTCCTGTGAAGTCTCAACTCAAGGCTTGCTTTGTTGTTGGCAGATGCTCTCTGCCAGTGTGACAGTTTGAGGTTATTTATGAATCCCCAAAAAGAGAGATTACGTTTGTGAACTTATCTATGCCTCTGGAATGCATTAGATTCACCTGACATGTCTTGATTGAATAACCTGTTAAGATAAGGACTTTGACTTGACCACATCACTAGGGTGTGACTCAGCATTGAGTCCCCACCCCAATGGTGGGCCTATATAAATGAACACTCACTCAAGAAGACACACAGGAAGAGAGAAAACTGTCAGGTTTGATCCTGGAGCACCAGGGAGAGATAAGCCATTCCCTTGATAGTTTGCAGCTGGAGAGAACAGAGCAGCTGAGCAGCTGATAAGGATTGGAAAGAAACGAGCCCTATGCCAGACTGCTATAGGAAGCCCTGAGAGACGAGCCCTATGCCAGCCTACAGCTGAGATGAGAAGAAGCTGGGCCCACGGAGCCTTAAGAGGAAGATCAGGCAGAGCTCGCCCACCATCTTGCTTCAACACATGGCAACTGACTTTGGTGAGAAAGCAGCCTTGAGTTGAACTCTTCAGGGCCTTGTAACTATAAGTTTTTACCCCAAATAAATACCCTTTATAAAGCCAACAGATTTCTCATACTTTGCATCAGCATCCCTTTGGCTGACTAATATAGCCAGTTTGGAAATGGTCCAGCCAACCATCAGGGGACCATTTTCTCTGTCTTTCCATTTATTCTGGTGGAGAGGTCTTCTGGCCTTTCATTCAAAAATAAAATAAATGTGGCCCTCAACTGAGTTTAAAGTATGTATACATTTTGCTTTTCCCATTATTCAAAAACTCCTCAGTTTTAGACCTAAATCTATTTTCCTTCATTCCCTCACCAATATTTAGATTTCTTCTCCTACCCCTTTGTCCCCCACCCACCAAATCCTCTCCCTCCTCTCCTCCTGTACTTTCAGGAGTATTTCCATAAGGAGATGAAGAGTAAGGAAATGGCACTGGGAGGAAAGATGAGTCATCTCCTCTACCCTCTTCTCCACCTTTTGTAGTCAACTTTTGAGGAACTTTGAAGGAACTACACCATTTGAAGTGAAACTTAGGACAGCCCCCTGGGGAACCTGTTTTCCCTAGGTGTCTTCCTCTTTACCACCTTCAGAGACCCTGTTCCTCTCTGAATCAATCCCTAAGGAGAGTTGAGGGATTACTTCTATGGCCAAAGCTTCCATCCTTTCTGTGGCTTCTTTACTCCTGGAATAGTCATGCCCACACCCTCTCTACTTTAACCAGAGGGAATATCTTTTAAAGATATTGATTAAACCATGCAATGGATATTTTAATTATAGTTTTGGTGAGCAATAGTTTCATAAAATAAAAGAAAAAAAGATCTAGAAATGACCCAAAAAATACTATATCAAAACCACCAGAAATACAGAGAGCAAGTATGAGTAAGGAGGAAATAAAATTATATAATGATTTTTTAAAATAAATATTGCTGACAACTTTTAGAATCTGCAATAAATGAGTAATGCAGTCTGTCAAGTTTGCAGAATGTTCAGACCACAGGCTGTGATCTCATCTTTCCTGATCTGCCAATAACCAAAATCTGAACATTATTTGGCTCCAAGGAGAAAAAAGTTATATTCTGCTGTTGCATAACCTAGGAGTGCTAAGGAAACCAAGTGCTTTGTAGATCAGAAGATTCAAGCAATGAAACTCTATTCGGCAAAAAGAATAAGTTGTATACAATAGCATGCAATAATATAGCTGAATCTCACATACAACGAGGAGCTTCTGTTTAAATCCATGTACACAGAACTTGAAAACGGGTAAAACTAACCTTTGGATTAGAAGTCAGGAGAGTGCTTGAAGGGGGCCCACTGTGAGCTTCTGGAGTCTGGTGATGCTGTGTCTTGAGCTGAGTTTGCTTGCACAGGTGTGCTCAATTTATGAAAATTCATTGAGTTGAACTCTAAGCATAAGTGCTCTTTTCCAGATGTATATCACACTTCAATAAAAAAATTTTAAAATATGTGCTTTTACAGGTTCATTTCCTGCTATGGCCCCCACTAACACTCTCTTTCCTCAACCCTGAATTCCAAACCAGAGGTTTTCAGGGACAGATGCTTGGTTCAGACAAGCCCCACTCTGTCATGAATATAGTTAAATGTTTCATAATTGATATAGACTCCTGCACATGTCCCCATGGCCATTACTATAAACGAGCCACATGATATGGGAAAAAAGCCTTGGAGCTGGTGTCTAAAGATCTGAGTGGATTACCATGTTGTAGCCATGGCCATGGACAAAGTATTCTCTAAGCCTCAGTTTCCACATATCTAAAATCAGGCAAACAATACCTGTCTTAGCCTCATGAAAAGACTGCTTTCAGCCGATGTATTTCAAAAGCTCTACATATTCTGCAGTGTTATTGGACTGGCTCTCTTCCCTTTGCCCCTTCATTCCATCCTTCACATTTTGTCACCCCGTTCTTGGTTCTGGGAGGATAACTCATGTGGACTGCATCCACCCTCTCTCTTGCTTCCTACTGGACTCAGCCAGGACAAGACACCAGCAGGAGTTTTGGAAGGTGGGAAGTCATTCCCCAGACCTCCTCCCAGGCTGAGCTAACTCGCTCGTTCGCACTCGCTCTCTCTCTCTCTCTCTCATCTGCCTCTCTCTGTCACTATTCCCAGGATATTGCACCACCCATTTTAATTAACCTACACCCTGTCCATATCTTAGTAAATAGCCCTTTATTCAATTGTCCTCAAATTACCTAATTTGAGATATCACCCATTTCACCCTGACTAATACAGCTAAACAAAATAATTATGGTTGGGGGAGCGAATGCGGCTCAAGTAGTTGAGCACCTGCTTCCCACATGGAGGTCCTGGGTTCAGTCCTGGTGCCTCCTAAAGACAAAAAGACAAATAAGCAAACAAATGAAAAACACAACTCAGGGGAACCAATATGCCTCAGTTGTTGAGCATCGGCTTCCCACATACGAGGTCCAGGGTTCAATCCCTAGCCCCAGTACCTCAAAAAATAATAATAATAATAATTATGGTTGTCAAAATTATGCTACTGATTAATGAAAATAAAAACTCTTGGAAATTGGATTGAATATGTAATAACAGAAAAAAATTTAGACATAGTGCTTGAAGTTGATTTTTACTAAATTCATATTATGCAGTATATCCTCTTCACCTCATGACCTTGGGATTTACCTTTCTTTTAAAAAATACTTAAGTATCCGAAGGAATTATAATTAATCAAATTTTGTATAATATTAAAATACTTTAGCTAATTATACAATGATGAGAGTTTTTTCATTTGTGTTACTCAAGTTTCATGATAACTGCCAAAATTTCATTGACAACTGTCATTAAAACCAGTAAGAGCTAGGATTTATGAGAAACTGAATGCCATTTGGATTAATTAATGATGTCACTGACTTTTACTTTTGATCTTTGATCATGAAGCCAAGCAAAGCCAGGAGAAATTCAATTAGATGCCATTCGAACATTAACATAAGTTTTGGCAAGAGGGAGAATATGAAAATAATTCAAAAGAATGAATCAGTAAATTAACTGAATTCATTCAAATGTTTTATAAAAGAGTATTGGCCTGGAGGACTCCCAGCCATGGCTAAGTGAGTAGACAGCAAATCCTCTCTCCAAAAAGCAAGAGTAAACCTGGAAACAAAATTTACATAATTGATAAAAGCAACCATTCAGTGCACCGGAAATCAGAGAAACACATACAAAAATCTGAGAAGCTTTTATGTTTGAAGAACTACTGAACTTCAGATAAGAAAATGGGAGTCATTTGCATTCTTGCCTCAAGCTGTCCTATTACCACCAGAGCTTTGACACATAGAGGTTCTGCAGCAGTTGGACAGGCATGAGGACCAGCAGCTTTGCTGGCAAAATCAATTGGAAGTGTTGGATGACTCCCAAGCCCAACAGTGCTATCAGTAGAAATGACAATCTCAATGGAGGGATGGTGAGAAGGGCCAGTGGCTTTACTTGCCTGAGGTTATAAGGTTGTTAAAATCATAATCCTGGGTGAGACTGTGCACAAGCTACCCACAAAATCCTGAGGCTGCATATATGCACAGAGGAGAAGCAAAAGAGCCCAGCAGAAGATAAAATCCAGGGCACACTTAAAAACATCCTGAATATTTATTGTTTTATCCTAACGCTGACCACTAAGCAACATCAAACACATTAGCAAATGACAGAAGATTTAATGGCTTGAGATATTAGACTACAACCTCTGTTCAATCATTGGATGACCACTAAGCTTCAGAGACACAGATGTGAACCCTAGGAAGCCAATCTTAAAAAGAAAACAAAAATTAAATAAGAATATTTAGGAGGAAAAAAATTAGAATCTACATTTGATACAATATACTACCTAAAATATCCAGTTTTCAACAAAAAATTACAAACATCCAAATGAAAAAAAAAAAAAAAGATGCTCCAACTCAGGATGCGGGCTAAGTCATCAACAAACATTGTCACTGAGTGTCTCAGAAGTTGCATCTAGCAAACAAAGGCTTCAAATAAGCTATTAGAAATACTGTGATGGTTTGAGGCTGGATGTACCCCTGGAATATCATTTCCTTAGAGCTAAACCATTCCTGTGGGTGTGAACATATTGTAGGTGGGACCTTTAGATTAGATATCTCAGTTAAGGGTTTTTTGATTAGATTACTTCAGTAGGGCATGACCCAGGGTGGGTCTTAATCCTCTTACTGGAGTACTTTATACATGGGATGAATATGGAGAGGAGCCACAGAGATAGACACCCCCAGAAATGGAGAGAACTCTGGAAACCAGAAGCTGAAATCAACAGAACACAGGAGCAGAGAGAAAGCCAGGAAGCTGGAAGTTGAAGGCAAGGAAGCCTGGAGGAGGAGTGAGTGCCCCAGCAGATGCCTCCACGTGCCAGTCTTTGAAGAGAAAGCATCATCTCATCATGCCTTGATTTGGATACTTTCACAGCCTCAGAAATGTAAGCTTGCAACTTAATAAATCCCCATTGTAAAAGCCAACCCATTTCTGTTATATGGCTTTCAGCAGCTTTCAGCAAACTAAAACAAATGCATTCAAGAAATTAAGAAAATCTTTTGTAAAAATTATAGGAAAATATGATACTAATGTCTCCACAAAGAGAGATTTCCCATAATGAGATAAAAATTTTAAATAAAGAACAAAATAGAAATTCTGGAATTGAAAAATCCAATAACTGAAATGAAAATTTCATGAGAGAGAATCAACAACATATTCAAGACAGCAGAAGAAACAACTGGTGGACGTGATGCTAGATAATAGAAAATATCCAATCTGAAGAAAGAGAGAAAAAGGATTAAATGAAAATGAACAGAGCCTCAAAGACCTATGAGAAAACAGTAAGGAAAAAAAGCTACATGTGATGAGAGTCCCACAAGAGAGAAAAAAGAAGTAGAAAAAATATTTGAAGAAATAATGGCTAAAAACTTCACAAATTCATTTAAAAAACTATTAATCTACATACCCAAGAAGCTCAATAAAGCTCATAAATTCAGAGAGAGCTCTACCTAGACACTTCATAGTCAAACTGATGAAAGACAAAGAGAAAATATTGAAAGTGTCAGAAGAAAATAACTCACATACAGGGGAGGATCAATATGATAAACAGCTATCTTCTCATACGAAACAATGGAGGCCAGAAGGCAGGAGAATGACATGTTCAGTGTGCTGGACGTAAAAACTATCGCTCAAGACTTCTATACCTAGTAAAATTATTCTTCAAAAATGGAGGAAAAATAAAGACAGCTCCAAATAAACAAAGACTATATTACAAGAAATACTAAAGAAAGTCCTTTGGGCTTAAAGGAAATGACACAGCTTGTAATTTATGTCTTCTTTCTTTCTTCTCGGTTATCCTGTACAGAGTTTTATCAACCTTATTGATCTTTCCAAAGAACCTGCTTTTGGTTTCATTGATTTTCTCTATTAATTTCCTGTCTCAATTTCTTTGATATCCACTCTAATTTTTATTATTTCTTTCCTTCAGCTTACTTTGAACTTGATTTGCTCTTCTTTTTTCAACTTTCTTAAGGTTGAAGCTTAGATTATTGGTTTTAGATCTTTCTTCTTTTTAATATATGCATTAAATGCAATAAATTCCCCTCTAAGCATTGCTTTTACTGCATCCCACAAATTTTGAAAAATTGTGTTTTCATTGATTTCAAAATATTTCTTTCATTTCTATTGAGACTTCTTCTTTGAACCATGTATTAAGAAGTGTGTTTTTTAATCTCTAAATATGTTGGAATTTTAAAGCTGTCTTTCTGTTATTGACTTCAGGTTGAAGTCCATTTTGGTCTGAGAGCATACTTTGTATGAATTCTTTTAAATTATTTAAGGTGTATTTTATTGGTCAAGATGTCATCTATCTTGGTGAATGTTCCATGTGAGGTTGAGAAGAACATGTATTCTGCTTTTCAGATAAGTAATCAATAAATATCTACTAGATGTAGTTCATCAATGGTGCTTTTCAGTTCAACTATATATATCCTTACTGGTTTTCTGATTGCTGGATCTGTAAATTACGGATAGAGGGGCACTGAAGTCTTCCAAATATAATAGTGAATTTGTCTATTTACCCTTGTAGTTCTCAAGTGTAAATTTTGACCCTCTGTTGTTAGGTGCATACACATAAAGGTCATAAAGTCTTCTTGGGGAGCCAACCCCTTTATCATTATGTAATCCCCCTCTTTACCCTGATAATTTTCTTTGATATGCAATCTGATTTCTCTGAAAGTACTCCAGCTTTCTTTTGATTAGTGTTAGCATGTGTATTAGTCAGCCAAAGGGGTGCTAATGTGAAACACCAAAAATGGGTTGGTCTTTATAAAGGGTATTTATTTGGGGTAGAAGTCCACAGTTACCAGGCCATACAGTATAAGTTTCTTGCCTCACCAAAGTCCATTGTCACGTGTTGGAGCAAGACAGCTGCCAACATTTGCCCAGGGTTCAGGCTTCTTGTGTTCCTCTCTTCCCAGGGCTGCGTTTCTCTCTGGGCTTAGCTCCTGTTTCCTCCACAAGGTCAGCTGTCGGCGATCAGGCGAATGGCTCACTTCTCTCCTCCTGGGTCTTCCTTTCCAACATCAAAGCTGCTTCTCAAAGACTGCTTCTCAAAAGACTGCTTCATCTATCCTTTGCCTTGCCTTTTATATTCGATTCCCCACCCACCAGGGGGTGGGGCTCAAC
>JAQZBX010097047.1:0-11735 GCA_029593785.1 Cabassous unicinctus
ATTTTTAATAAATGAGAAACTTGAAAAAAACTTTGAGGTCTAAAATCCCAAAAAGTTCAGGAAATTCTTCCAGTGGAAAAGTTACCTTTATAAGAAATAAAAAATAATTTGAACAACTTTCCTTTTCATTCACAATGACAGATATTGCTATAAATATTCCAATTCATGAGCAGTTAAGAAAGTAACTCTAGTTGTGTAGGCCAGGGGCATATTTTATGCAGTTACCAAGCCTTTTCAAATATCAAATGACTGTGTAGATGTAGATGTAGATAGTTCTTTTCCCAGATAACATGTCTGTGTTGCCTGTGCAATGTCATGCAGAAAAATTCTAATGTCCAAAAAAGCCCCATGTTATATCTATTTTTCCCTCTCCCTTCCCTCAGAACCACTGGTGACCACTGTCTTTTTATCAATGTTAAAAGCTCTTCCATTGCTAGAATAATAATAATAATCATACTTTAGTCCATAAATGCATTCTCCTCATATGCTTGTTCATTCCTCAGTCTTCAGGATTTTGGAATGTTGATGTCTACTCTGTTTCTGATGGAGAGAGGTCTTAGATCACATGTGGTCGATGGATGGTTCTGTCTTCCTTATAGTTCTAAATGCTCTTATTTCTTGGGATGAGCATTGTCCATCATCATCTTTTGTTAGCAGTCCTGGCCATGTCCAAAGAACTGGATGGTAGGTGTTGCAATTCTGCTCAGATTCAGGACTCAACCAGTATATGAACAAACTGAAGATATAAGTCTCTGGGATAGATATTTAATGAGCATAATGGTAATTATAGGTTCAAACAAAAGGGGCAGAAGAGCCATGTGTAATGAAATTATACATGAGTCTAACTGTCTTACAATTTTGAAGCACAGTTCTACTGGATATAGAATTCTTGGCTGGCAGATTTTTCTCTTTGAGAACCTTTAATACATCATACCACTGCATTCTCTCTTCCATGGAACATATATTCCACGGCAAGATCCACTAAAAGGGTGCCAAATTCCTGAGATTATTTGCCCTACTTATCATGTCTAGATGTCTCTAGAGCCCTCCTGAGCACCCCTGCTTGAGGCAATGTTTACTGTAACAGTCAATGAGATCCTCCTGAGATGTGCATAAACATAACCTCTGGAATGACCTCCCAACTCACTTTGAAAAATCTTAGCCATAAAAACTCCTATTTAATATTTTGCCCATAGCAATGCTTCAATATGTGTTCATCAATTTTAACAAATATACTACATTAGTGAAAAATGTTTTTAATAGGGAAAAGTGTAGGAGGGGAAAGGGATGGGTATATGGGAAGTTCCCTATATTTTCAATGCAACATTTATATAATCTATAGATTCTTTAAAAATAAAATAAAATAAATGTAATAAAAATAATATAGGTTATATGGTTGATTTCTATACTGTACATGACCCAGCAAAATTAATCTATAGTTTTAAAATCAGGGTAGTTGTTTCCCACAAGTGAGGAACATGTTTAGTAAAAAGCAGAGTTGAGGGTAATTGTATGGTGTTGATTAAATAGGTTAATCAGTTCCTCAATATTTGTTGAGCTATACATGGGAGAAGATGTAGTTCTGTGATTGAGCACCTGTTTTCCATGTACAAGGTCCTGGGTTCAATTACCAGGACCTCCTAAAAAAACGTTTATCAGGTGAGTAAATGTAGCTCCAGTGTTTGAGGACTTGCTTCCCATATATGAGGTCCTGGGTTCAATCCCTAAGAACTCCTGTATATATATACATGTATGCATACATTTCTCTGTAAATACTGTTTTTAAATAAAATGATTCACAATATGAAGAAGGCAGAAAGAATGTTATGAATTGAAATAATAATAAATGACACAGGAGTGAGGAAGGCAATGCATAGCAAATATCAGGCATAAAGAAGGAAAGCCCTGATAAAGAATTAGAAAAGAACTAAAAATATGTCCTGGGAGAGAAAATTTGGAGAAGAGTTAGGCTGACAATGAACGCATCACAGGAAACTCAAAGGCCTTCAATAAATAAACATTTCAGAATGTTCTAACAGGAGCCATGCCCATATATGCCCTTCTCTGTGCTTCTGGAATTACTGCAGATGAATCCATTCTTCTCTCCTCCCAGATTCCCAAGTTCTCCCTGGGATTCTCTGGATTGCCAGCATTATGTCAGTGAAACAACAGTGAATCCATTATTCAGTGAATTGACATGAAGACTCCAGACTCAATGAGCTCTTTAGAAGGAAAAATTATTTCTTTCTTCCTAGAATGGTATCTTGGAGAATGAGGGCAAGGGAAGAGTATTTATATTAAGTGGAACTGTGAATTTATGAAATAGAATTTCCATAGTTGTTTATTAAACATATATACTAACACACTCTCTTCTAGAAATTCATTCAATTGTTGCAATTGGTGGAAGAAAGTATTATCAGTCAAGGCATCAGTCTCCAAAGATCTGAATAAAAGTTTATTAAATAGAAATTTATTCATTGAATAGAATATTTATAGAGATGAACCCAAATCTCCACATTTCTCTGAAGTGCATCTTTTCAGTATGGCTTTGAAGCTCCAACTATCACAAGGTAGTCTCTTTTTCTATTTGGATCTGGTCTGGAATTAAAATGTTTCATCTGCTTTAATAGAATATAGAGGAAGTGAAAATTTGCCTATATTTTAATGCTGCTTTCTCTAGTACACTGTATCTACCATTTGAACAATTCTGTGCTCGTCTGCTCCTATTGAGAGGACACATGGCACCAAGGCCAGGTATATCACTAGAGCCTCTTTAAACAAGCCAAAACCCCAATGTGTGAGAGAGCCCAGCCAAGAGAAGTAGACCTCACCAGCTGACTCATATTGGTGACACATTCTTAAGACCCTAGATCAAAACAACTTTCCACCATATTAGACTTGCATGCAGTAATAAAAGTTTTATCTTAAATCCTTTACTTTTGGATGGTTTGTTATGCTGCAATTGGTGAATGATAAAATAATCTATATGAGCAGAACTCAGGGAATGCAACATGGAGTCTTCAGTATACTTTTGTTATTATTATTCTCATATTTGGACTATTTGTAGGTTTCCAGAGTTCTTCTAGGAGTGTTGCATATATTGTTTGTATTTGAAATGATTCTCATCCAGTCTCTAGAAGGTTAAGAGAGTACATATGAAGGCTACTGGCCCCTACATATATATTTTGTATGTATCAAGTGCCTTACTAAAATCTTGTGGTTTAAAATAGATAATAACCTGCCAATCCATAATTTGAAACAAGATACCATTTTTAAGGGAGTTTCATTGATACATATTCACATACCATACAACCAACTAAAGTGTACAACCAAAGGGTTTTAGTATAATCACAGATTTGTGCATTCATCACCAGAATCAATTTTAGAACATTTTCATTACTCCAAATAGAAAAACCCAACACAGCACACACCCCTCAATCCCTCTATCCTTCCCCAGCCCTACATAAGCACTAATCTGTTTATCTCTATAGATTTATTTATATTTACATTTTGTATAAATGGAAATTTACAATATATAATATTTTTGTCTGGTTTCTTTCATTTAGCATAATATTATTTTTTAAATTATTTTTTCTTTTTTTATTAAAGAAGTTGTAGATTTACAGAAAAATAATGTAATAAATGCAATGTTCTCATATACCCCCCTAGTGTTGACACTGCATTAGTGAGTTAACTTAGTTACAATTTATGAAGGAATATTACAATATTACTGTTAATTATAGTCCATAATTTACATAGGCAAATTTCCCATATACTACCCTACATTAATACTTTGAAATAGTGTCATACATTTGATATAACTTATGAAAGACCACTCTGAAACTAGCACTAGTAACCCAGGTCATTTTCCACCACAGGGTTAACTGTGTTATACAGTAACACATATAACCCAAAACTTCCTCTTTTAACCACATTCACAAACATAATTCTATGCTGTTAATTAAACTAAGAGTAATGTGCTACCATCACCACTATCCATTTCCAAACCTTTACAATCAACCTGAATAGAAATTCTGTACAAATTAAGCATCATGTCATCATTCTCTAACCGCAATCTATCCCTTCATAACCTATATTCCAGATTCTATCTCTATGAGTTTTCTTAATTTAATTAGTTCACATCAGTGAGATCTTAAAATATTTGTCCTTTTCTGCCTGGCAATTTCACTCAGCATAACATCCTCAAGGTTCAGCCATTGTTACATGCATCAGGAAACCAATTCCTTTTAACAGCTGAATAATAGCCCATCACATGTACATATGATATTCTGTTTATCCATTCACTGGTCGATGGGAACTTGTGTTGCTTCTGTCTTTGGCAATTGTGAAAATGCAGCTATGAACATCAGTATACAAATATCTGTTTAAGTTCCTGCTTTCAATTCTTCTCAGTATATACCTCTTAACAAGATTGCCAGGTGGCATGTAATTCTATATTTAGCTTCCTGAAGAGATGTCCAACTGTCTTCCACCATGGCTGCAAAATTCTGCAACTCCACCAGGAATGAATGATTGTTCCAACACTTGTACACATCTTCTACAACACTTGTAAATATTTTTCTAATTGTATCCATTCTAATTTGTGTGAAATGATGCATCATTTTGCATTT
Source organism: Cabassous unicinctus (assembly GCA_029593785.1). Classification (NCBI taxonomy): domain Eukaryota; kingdom Metazoa; phylum Chordata; class Mammalia; order Cingulata; family Chlamyphoridae; genus Cabassous; species Cabassous unicinctus. Next base: position 4,631 of record JAQZBX010097047.1, read on the forward strand.
TTATTAGAGAAGTTGAAGGAGAGTACCACAAGATTAAAAAAAAAAAATTTAGTCTTGCAGTTTTTCTCTTTCAGTATCTTAAATATATCCTACCACTGTTTTTTCTCCTCCATAGTTTCTGATGTGACATCAACAATTATCCTTGTTGCATTTCCTCTGTGTGAGATGATTCACTTTTCTCTTGGTGCTCTCAGTATTTTGTCCTTATCTTTGGCATTTGACATCCTAATAGTATGTGACTTGGGGTATGTCTAGTAAGATTTCTTCTTTTGGAGTACATTGCAATTATTAAACATGTATATATATGCCATTCATAAAAGTTGGGACATTTTGGCCATTATTTCTTCAAATGTTCTTCCTGCCCCTTTTACCTTTTCTTCTTCTTCTGGGACACCCATGGTCTATATGTTTTCATGCTTTGTTCTGTCATTCAAACACCTGAGACTCTGCTCAATTTTCCCATTATTTTCTATCTTTTCTGTCCATAGGATTTCAACTTTTGCTTTTGCTAGCTCATTAGTTCCTTCTTCTGCTTGTTCAAAGCTGCTGTTGTGTGCTTCTAATGTATTTTAAAGTCTTCTATTGTGTCATTCATTCTGAACCTTTTTGTTATGCATTTTTTTTATTCTCAAATTTTTATTTGTCCTCACACAGTGTCTTATTAATGTCCTTAATCTTTTTAACCTTATTTTCCTTCATCTCCTTAAATTGATTGCTTGAATATATTTTATTAGTTTTTCTAAATTCTGTGTCTCCTCTGGAGTTTTAATTTGTTCCATTGATTGGACCATACCATGCTATTTTTAGAATGGCATGTAAGTTTTTATCTGCTGTCTAAGTATCTGACTATCTTGATGAGTTTATTCTGTAGGTCATTTTCCATCACATACCTAGGGTTGTCTTATTGATCAGCTTTGTGTTAAAGCTCCTCTTTGACATTGGTTCAACTTATTCTAGACCATTAGAATACCCATATTTGATCAGATTTTTCAAATCTATTCCATATGATTCTTACCTGGGTAAATGGTATAATTTTTTTAGAATTTGCTGTTTGTGCAATTGTTTCACCCCCAGGAGAAAAATACCTTTCCCCTGATATTTCTCCAGGAATGTTGATTTATTCTGTCTGTTGTTGAATTTCCTTTATATTTTCAACACTATATTCATGAACTTTAGCTATTTTTACCTGAAGGGAAAATTCAGGAAGTGTGTTACTATGGAGGGGAATTTCTCAAGTCAGTGTGACCCATGAAGTGGTCATAAAAGAATTTATCATTTTCTTCTTTCTTCTCTTCCTTGGATGATGTAAATTCTCCTTCTGGCTCCTGGGATCCCAAAGACTTATTTCAGACAGTTCCTGGCTATTGGCTAGCTGCCCTGGAGGAATAACTGAGTCCTAGAGCTCCCTATTCTGCCACCTTACATTAATACAACTCTCTTCTGTTTTAATGCAAGCATTTAGGACTACAAAATTCCCTCAGTACTGCCTTCAATGAATCCATAAGCTTTGAAATGTATTCTCATTCTCATTCACCTTGAGATAGTCACTGATTTCCCTTGTGTTTTCTTCTCTGACACACTTTATTTAAGAGTGTATTATTTCCCTTTCATATGTTTGTCAATTTCCTAGTTTTCTGCTTGCTACTGATTTCCAGCTTCATTCCATTATGTTCAGAGAAACTGATTTTCATAATTTCAATATTTTGAAATTTATTGAGATGTTTTGTGACCCAAAATGTGGTCTAGTCTCGAGAATGATCCCTGTGAAATTGAGAAGAGTGCATAGTCTGCTGTTCTGGGGTGCAAGGTTCTGTATGTCTCTTAGGTCTAGCTCATTTTACATATGTTTTAAGTTCTCTATTACATTATTGAAACTCTGTCTAGATGTTCTAGCTGGTGATGGGAGTGGTGTCTTGAAGTTTACAACTCTATTGTAAAGGCATCTACTTCTCCCTTCATTTTTGCCAGTGTTTGCCCCCATGTGTTTTAGGGCACTGTGGTTAGGTGCATAAATATTTATTATTGTTATTTCCTCTTGGTGGATTGCCACTTTTATTAATATATCATGTGATTCTTTGTCTGTTACAATAATATAGCATTTCAAGTCTATATCATCCAGTATTAGTATAGCTAACCCAGTCTTTTTTTGGTAACTATTTACATGGAAAATCTTTTTTCTAACCTTTCACTTACAACTTTTTCATTTGTGTTTTTGGATCTATGCTGATTCTCTTGTACACAATACATTGTTGTAACATGCTTTTTATCCATTCTTTCAATCTGTGTCTTTTGATTGGTGAGATTAATCTATTAAGATTCAATGTTATTACTGTAGAGGCCATACTCACTTCAGCTATTCTATCTTTTGCTATTTACATTTCATGTGTTTCTTTGCATCTCTTTTTTCACTTTTAGTTATCCTTCATGATAATCTTTTCCTCACACTACTGCAAGCCATTCTAGCATGTCGTTTCATTTCAAATTGTAGAACTCCCTTTAGTATTTCTTGTAATACATTTATCTTGTTGATGAACTCTTTCAGTGTCTTTTTATCTGTGAATGTTTTTAAATCTCACTCCTTTTTGAAAGATCGTTTGCCTGATAAATAATTTTTTGCAAGAAGTTTTTCTCTTTAGCACCTCAAATATATCATACCACTGTATTCTCACCTCATGATTTCTGAAGAGAAATTGGCAATTACTATTATTGAGGGTTCCTTGCATGTGAAGAACCACTATTCCCTTGCAGCTTTCCCAATACACTCTTGATCTTTAGCATTTGATGTTCTGAATAGTAGGTGTCTCAGGGTAGATCTATTAGGGTTTATTCTGATTAGAGTAAGTTGTTGATTCTTGGATATGTATATTTATGTCTTTCATCAGAGTTAGGCAATTTTTGGCGATTATTTCCTCATATTCTTCCTACCTTGTTTCCCTTTTCTTCTCCTTCTGGTACACCTATAATCTGTATGTTTGTGTGCTTTTCACTGTAACTCAAATCCTGAGACATTGCTCAGTTTTTCTATTCTTTTCCCTATTTATTGTTCTAATTTTTTAAAATTTTAATTATCTTGTCTTCTAGTTCACTGATTCTTTCTTCTACATGTTTACATCTGCTGTTTTATGCCTCTACTAATTTTTTATTCTCCACTATTGTTACTTTCATTCCCATTATTTTTGACAGGTTTCTTTTTAACCTTTAAAATTCTTCTTTATGCTCAAGCATTCTCTTATTAATATCCTTTTGCTCTTTACCCATATTTTTCTCCATCTCCTTGAAATAATTTAGGTGATTTGTTTGAGATTTTTATTAGTTCCTCCAAATTCTATGTCTCCTCTGAATTTTTATTTTGCTACATTGAATGAGCCATATCATCCTGTTTCTTAGTAGGGCTTGTATGTTTTTTTCATCTAAGGATCTGATTATCTTGATGAGTTGTTTCTAATGTTCAATTTCTCCCGCTTGTTTCAGGTTTTATTGTTGATTGGCTTTGTGTTAAGTCTCTTTTGTAAATACTTGTTCCAGCTTATTTTAAAATATTAGAAGAGCCTGAGTTTAATTGACCTGGTTTTCTCAGCTATTTTTCATCTTTTTCTTGCCTTGGATATGTGGTACAATTTTTAAGATTGCAATTATTGTGTAATTGTTTACCCTCCAGGAGAAAGCTTACTTTCCTCTGTTCTTTCTTGGGGAATCTTGATCTTTTCTGTTCATTTTTGTGCTGTTTTTCTCCAGCACCTATGATTTGTTTAAATTGTCTCCCTTATTCAGTGTCCCAATTTTCCTTACACTTTCCAAATCTTGGACACTCCTACGTTAGGCTAGTTGAGTTTACAAAAGTATGAGGTTTTACTGCTTTTGCTTTCTTCTACATTAGGGTTTTCTGACCCAGAGAGCTAGAGGGTGTCAATTCATAAATCTGGGTCACTCCAGAGAAATAAAATTTGCATTTATGGAATCTAGTCAACTGTAACTGGCTTGATTGTGATCAGAACTTCACCACCATTTTCCTGTGGCTCCTTCCTCCACATTCCTATGTGCTTCTGTATGTAACACTCTTCAATAGCTGGTGTTCTTCCCAAGGTCTCTATGCAGTAAGTCTCTACACCTAGATATGCAAAGGTTTCTAACTCACTATGTGAATTCCTCTATTGTCTCTTTTCCTTGTGGGAGTGACCCTGGGTGTTGCTCAAGTTGCACAAGACTAAGTGAGATGGGGGAGAATGGACTGATTGGTGCAGGACAGATGTTTCTTACAATATATTTCCCTTACTTTAACTCAGAGTTTGTGGAACCACAAATTCCAATTGATTAGATCTCTTTTGTCTTTATATTCACTGAAATTCTGGGGAGATTCTTTACAGAGGATGTCTTATGTCACAATATTGATGATGTCACTGGCCAATTAATTTTTTTGAGGTACTGTGGAATGAATCCATGACCTCATATGTGGGAAGCCAGTGCTTAAACACTGAACCACATTGGCTTTCCTGAGTTGTTTTCTTTTTTTGTTCATTTGTTTTGCTTGTTTTTCGTTTTTCTTTTTTTTAGGAGGTAACAGGAACTAAACCTGGGATTCCCATGTGGAAGGGGTTGCTAAATCACTTGGTATACATCTGCTTCACTGGCCAAATTATTTGTTACAAAGCTTCCAAGCCTGCTCAATTGGTAAAGAATAGTCTTTTCAATAAATGATGCTTGGAAAACTGAATTTCTATATGCAAAAGAATGAAAGAAGACATCTGTCTCACACCATTTACAAATATTAACTCAAAATGGATCACAGACCTAGATATAAGAACCACAACTATAAATCTCCAAGTAGAAAATGCAGGGAAGCATCTTCAGGATAATATGTTAGGCAAATGTTTCTTAGATTCCACACCCAAAGCACAAGCAATAAAAGGAAAAAAAGATAAATGAAACCTCCTCAAAATTAAAAAATCTTGTGCAATAAAAGACTTTGTCACAAAGTGGAAAGACAAAATATTCAGTGGGAGATAATATTTGAAAACCACATATCCATTAAGGTTTTAATAACCAGATATACATATATATATATATATATATGTATATCTGGTTATTAAAACCTTTATCTATCTATCTATCTATCTATCTATCTATCTATCTATCTATCTATCTATATTTATCTCCTTCAACTCAACAATAAAAAGACAACTAAGCCACTAAATATGAGCAGAGATTTGAATTGACATTCTCCAAAGAGAATATGCAAATGACTAAAAAAGCACATGAAAAGATGGCTGACATCACTAGCTATTAGGGAATGACAAATCTAAACCACAATGAGATAGCATTTGACACGCACTAGAAAAATTGCAATAAAAAATAAAACAGAAAAATACAAGTGTTGGAAAGGAGGTGAAAAAATAGGAATGCTCATTCATTTCTGGTGGGAATATGAAATAATGCAGCTTCTGTGGAAGACAGTTTGACAGTTTCTCAGGACCCTAAGTATAGAATAACCATATCACCAAACAATTTTGCTATTTGATATATTTCCAGAAGAATTGAGAGCAGGGGATTGAAAGGAAATTTGAAAGCTTTGAGGCATTATTGAGGCATTATTTGCCATTGCTAAAAGATGGAAGCAATCCAATTAGCCATGAGGCAATGAATGGATAAACAAAATGTGGTAGTATACACACAATAGAACATTATTCAGCCATAAAAAGGAATGAGGTCCTGATTCATGGCACTACATGGATGAATCTTGAGGACATTTCCCTGAGTGAAATAAGCCAGGCACAAAGGGTAAATATTGGATGATCTCACTGATCTGAAGTAATTATAATAAGCAAATTCAAAGAGTTAGACTCTAGAATATAGTTTACATGGAGATAGATTAGGATTACAGGGGAGTTGATGCTTAATTTGTACAGAATTTCTATTTAGGTTGATTGTAAAGTTTTGGAAATGGATGGCAGTGAGGTAGCACATTACTGTGAGTGTAATTAACAGATTTAATTATAGAGATGAATGTGGCTAAAAGGGAAACTTTAGGTCATATATATTCCTAAAATAAAAATTAAAAGATAGATCATAGAATTGTATAGCACAGTATATGATGTAATATAGTTCATAGTAAAAGTATAAGAATGTTCTTTCACAAATTATAGCAAGTGTATCACACTAATACAATTTATTAGGATAGGGTGGTGTATGGGAATAAATACACGTAATGTAAACAATGGGCCATAGTTAATAGTACTATTTTGATAATCTTCCATCTATGACAACAAAGGTAACTACTGTTAAAATAGTACAGTTACAAAAAAGTGCTATCATCAATTGTTAAAAATGTTCCACACCAATGAAAGTTGTTTTTGGTGGACTAGTGTATAGGAATCTTGTATTTTATGTATGATTGTTTGGTGAAACCACACCTCTTCTAATAAATAATAATAATAATAATTGAAAGACTGAAGGCATAACATACATGATAACTTTAACCGTTGGCCAATTTGATGTAATTATGAATTCCAAAAATATAATTGGATCATGCTTCTAAACTGATCTGTTAATCTGGACATGATTAGGTTAGGATTAGGGCATTGAGCCCCAACCCTTGGTGGGTGGGGTATCAAATATAAAAGGCAAGGCAGAGAACAGAGTAGAAGCAGTCTTTGAGAAGCGGCTTTGATGTTGGAAAGAAGGCCCCAGGAGAAGAGAAGCGAGCCATTCACCTGATTGCCTACAGCTGACCTTGTGAAGGAAACAGGCGCTAAGCCCGAAGAGAAACACAGCCCTGGGAAGAGAGGAACCCAAGAAGCCTGAACCCTGGGCAAATGTTGGCAGCTCTCTTGCTCCAACACTTGACAATGGACTTTGGTGAGGGAAGAAAGTTATGCTTTAAGGCCTGGTAACTGTGGACTTCTACCACAGATAAATACCCTTTATAAAGACCAACCCATTTTTGGTATTTCATGTTAGCACCCCTTTGGCTGACTAATACAATAACATAGATATATTTCATGCCACAGGAGCATAGTGATAAGATTTCACTTATTGGGGCATAATGAATTTTACTGATCATTACTTGTAGAACATAAAATGAAACTCAGATGGAAAATCTGAGAAGTTA
>JAQZBX010097048.1:0-11733 GCA_029593785.1 Cabassous unicinctus
AAAAGGATCTTAGGACTCAGAAGTCCTAAGCCTTCGTTTACAAAGGGCAAAACTTTGATTCAGAGAGAGTAAATGCCTTGCCCATGACAACATGACCTTAAATTTACTCCGGGACTCTTTTGTTTTCCAGGACTCAGGTAGATAGCAAAGCCAGATTTGCCATGATGCTCCGCCATGCTCCTTTCCTGTCTCCACCACTGTCCTCATTGTCCCTCTGCCTATCTTCTATTTAAGGTGATCATTCTCTGGATGTTCCCCTGTCCTTTAGCAGATCTGTTTTCAGAAAAGGAACTCAAATCTTTCACATAATGAAAATAACTGGAAACAGCTTCCAATGTGACACATATCAAGGATATTTTTGTTTTAGTAGGGATCAAACTTTTAAGCTAAAGGGATGGATCATTTCAGAAATCCACTTAGTAGGCAGGGAAGGCAAACAGAATTCTTCTTTGCATGCCTGAAATTTCTCCATTTTTTACAGTCTTCTCTGAGTATGTTGTCCAATATTAGGTATTCTACGCTTAAATTCTAATGCTATGAGATTCTGCAGGTAAGATGACATTTAATATAATTACGCAGGAAGTGCCAAAGGAATCTGCAATGGTGTGTCCATTTCCAGCTCACCTTCCAAGTGGGAAGTGATCTTTCCCACAACACAGATTTTAATGTTCTTCCTAGTCCCCAACTCCAGAGAACAGAAATCCAGAAGAGCAAACCCACCAAAGAGAATACAGACACTGTTAGTATACAATAGAACTGCAGGGTAACAGGAAGGAGTAGTGTGGCAGAAAACACAGATTGCAGGCACAAACGGCTTGAGTTTCTGGCTGATGACTTATGGTTTTTTAGCTTCAGTTTTCTCATCTGGTAATTGGGGATACTTAGTGTTGCCCTCCCTACCTGACAGTCATGTTGCAAGAATGATATTAATTAAAGGATGAGAATGTAAAATATACATATCGTCTAAATATGAGGAGTCACACAGGGGATATATTTCTCCTGTTTCCTGAAACTAGCTTTTAAAGAGATTTCATGGTATATATGGAATAATGAACTATTTCCGTTAAGGTTTAGTTTTGCTATGAAACAATGCAGAAACTTAAAACTAGGATTATATGCTTGTAAAGAACGTACTATGTGACTTAACAATTACTATCACCTTTGAGCATCTCCATTGTCTAAGTGGAGACCCTCCTCTATTTTCTGCAGTTTGGAAAGGTGTTAATAAAACCAGAAATTGGTCGCCATTGACTGGAGGAATTCTTTCATTACAAATATCAGATACTTCTCTCAAAGTCCACATGAGAAGCAGGGGGTAAGATCAAAATCATAGAACCTTATAATTGGAAGGAAGCTTTGCTAAATTCTGTCATTTCTTACATGACAATATTGAGTGGTTGGGCGATCTTCCTAAGGTCAATAACTGTGTCCTATTTTAGTTTCCCTGGAAGCAACTGTGAGTCAAGGTGCATTCAGGGTGCATTATCAAAGCAGCTGCCACTACGGGAAATTGGAGCTTAATTCTGTTAGGGCAACCTCTGAGAGCCAATGTAGAACACATGCCTCAGTTATCCCACCCAGTGTGAGAGAGCGGGGATATTCCAACCCCATCAGTTGTTGTTAGAGCTGATCCCAAGACGCATGAACACCCCAGCAATTGCAGCCTGCTGCATCTGCAGCAGGGTGAGCTCCAGCAGCACAAGAATGGCCTCCAACAAAGAGGGACAGGTGTCGACAGACAGAAGTCAGGGCTCTGTGCTCAGAAGTGGTGGGAGCGAGAAGATGGCGCAGGGCACCAACATCTGCTACACGCTATGAAGTGGCTGAGTCATGACTTGAATCCAGGTCTTAAGAGCCTCATCCAGGGCACGATCCACTTTACAAGCTACCTTCTTTTATTCATTGTTCCTGTTGCCTGCTCACCATGTTGGGGTCTGGATTAAAGTCTTATAGGAAAGCAGGAAATACATGGCGAATTTCACCGCACAGTGTAGGTTGAGAGAATGGAGTGATGGGTATACATTGGTATTAGCTTGGTATTTTAAAGCATTTATTTTCAAAAGTGACATTAGGTCAGTCACAATATTTGGGAATTTGTAACTGAATTGCAATAAACAAGACTGAGGTTGCTTCATTGATAAAAGCAAATAGATATTCTTTAAAAGAATGCTATGATTATATAAGAATAGGTTTCTAGAAATTTGGTAGCGATTCAACTGTACTTCAGGGACAGTTACAAAACTGTTTTTTCTTTCTTCCAATGTAAATGTGTTCACTGCTGTTATTGGCAAGCCCCCAGGCTGCATCACCAATCCCAACTCCACCATTGTTTATAAGGTAAATTTCTCATCTGTATTCTGTAAAGAAATAGTACAGACCTCAGGATTTATATAAATTCATTTATCACACGGTTCTAAGTCCTAAGTCATTAATTTTTCTATAGGGCACGTAGAACACATGGCAACCTAAAGGTCAATATGGTGTAAAAAAAAAACAATCAAATGGCTTATATAGTAACAATAGTGGGGCTGAAATAGTAACAGCAATAAAATTAGAGGCTACCATTTTAACTGCCATATTTAATTATGTCAACCCTTTCCTAATGAGAAACATGAGTGACTTTTCTTACTTTCAATCATTAGTGGCATTTCCTCACATCTAAGAAGTAGGAAGGTGTCTTTATGGGCATGTATGTCCTTCCTAAGTTGGCCCTCTAAGTTAGAGCAAATATTTGACTTGAAGTAAGATATAGCCACGCTGGTACAAGGGCATCTCCTCTGGCTCCTTCCCAAGCTATGCAGAGAGAGTGAGGACTGCTTTGTGGGCTGGAGACGTTCCACTCACAAATCTCTGGGGGCCCAATCACACCCTGGCTTTACCCCCTCCCCTTTGATGATCCCAAGAAGCCACACAGAAACAATCTGTAACAGGGAATAGAGTCGTTCTATCCTTCCTCTTTCTTAACTCCCCCAGGAAGTTCAGGCATATGTTTACTCTCTGAGGAGAACTGGCATCAATGCTTCCCCCTTCCTCATAGAGTATAGGACACTGGGGGCTATATTGTCAATAAAATAACATACATCCTTTTGAAATGGCAAATGATACTGAGGCAAAATCCTGAAGTAGGCAGTGCAAATGAAGGTTCCATTTTTTTTTTAATATTACACAAATCCAATCATATAAAAATAGAGCATTTTACCCCTTCAAAATGTCCCTTCTTAATGTTACTGTAAATTTAATTAGCACTTATTTTTAAAAAAATAGATAAGCTCTCTGTCAATTAGGAACTCCATTTCCCAAAATCTGCACCTTTTAATTTTGAACTGTTGAATCTATTTCAAACGATATTATGGAATCTTTCTGAAAGATAGAAAAAAGAGAAAGTCAAATGGATTTGTATGACAGACTTTTGATTAGTGACTTTGGATCGCTGGGGTTCTGGCTCTGAGGGTGGCCATTGTTTTAATCTGTCCTGGGCAAAAGCACCAGCAGCTACTGCTTCAATCTGCCCAGATAAAGGAAGAGGCCACTATTGTTTCAACCCATTCTGGAAAGGGGTGGCAGCAGCAGACACTTAAAGGCACTGTACTTCTGCAGCACTACTGGGAATAGTTAGCTGAAGGGTTGGATTGGCTGGGAAGGCCTGGAAAGCTCAGATTTGGGGAGTCATTGGAGAAGCTTGTGCCCCCTTCCTAATCTCCTCCCCAGGGCACTTTGGAGCTGGTCTGCATCCCTTTCCTGACTCCCTGGCCCTGTTTTGGCTGGAAAAGACTGACTTGGGAAAGTCTTCTCCTGTGTGCCCTTCCTCCAAGAATTTGCCCTCCAGGCAAAAGCAGCTTGAGACAATGAAAGGAGTATAAGAAACTATAGAGGCAGATAGTCTGGAGCAAAGGCCAGCCAGCTTCAAACACCCAGGAGAGGGAGATCTGTTTCCTGGCAAACAGAAGGGTCAATAAAACTCCTGTAAATAGGGGAACTCCAAAACAATTAACAAGCAAAAGCCCAGTACAAGACAGAGTTTCAGTAAGAAAGGGAAAATAATGCACACTACATTCGCCTTGGGCAGACCTTTCTGATAGGAGGGCTGAAGTTCAAGAAAAACTGTCTTATCATTAGCTGGTTCTAAACCAAGAAACGAAAATCTCAGGGAATAAATCCCAGAGTTAACATTTTAAAATATTAAAATGTACAGTGTGCAACAAGAGTACAAGACAAAGAAACAGGAATGGATGGCCCATCCAAAGGAAAAAGAAAAAAATCCAGAAAACACCAATGAGGAAGACCAGAATGTGGATATATCAAACAAAGCCTTTTAAAAATGATCTTTAAAATGCTCAAGGAAATGAAGAAAAATACAGAGAAAGAGCTAAAGGATATCAGAAAATAATGAATGAGCAATATGAGAATCTTAGTAAAGAGATAGAAATTTTTAAAAGGAAGCAAACAGAACTACTGGAGTTGAAGTCCACAATAACTGAAATGAAAAATGCCCAGGAGGATTTCAAAAGCAGATTGGAGCTGGCAGAAGAAAGAATCAGTGAACTCGAACACAAGACACTTGAAATGAGTCAGGCTGAAAGACAAAAGAATGATTAAATGTGAAAATAACCTAAGACACCTCTGGGACACCATCAAGCATACCAATATACGCATAATGAAAGTCCCAGAAGGAGAAGAAAGAAAGGGGCAGAAGGAATATTCAAAGAAATAATGACAGAGAATTTCCTAAACTTAGCAAAAGATGTGAATATGCATATCCAAGAAGCCCAGAGAATACCAAACAGGATAAACATGAAGAAAAATACACCCAATCATATTGATCACACTATTGAACACAAAGGACAGAGTTTTGTAAGCTGCAAGAGAAAAGCAACATGCTATGCACAAGGGAGTTACAATTAGATTGAGTATCTATTTTTCATCAGAAACCATGGAGGCAATGGGTTGATATAATAAAAGTGCTGAAAGGAAACAACTGCCAGCCAATAATTTTATATCTGGTGAGACTTTCTTTCAAAAATGAGGGAGAAATGAAGACATTCTCAGATAAACAAAAGCTGAGGGAGTTCATCACCACTAGACCTGCCCTACAAGCAATGCTAAAGGGAGTTCTTCAGATTGTAAGGAAAGACAGTAGATCAAAGAACCAGAAAGAAATAACACTCTCTGTAAAGGCAATCATATGGGTAAATATAAATTCCAGTACAGTATTATTGAATTGTAGTTTGGGTATGTAACTCTACTTTTTAATTCTTATAGGTTCTAAAATGCAATTACATAAAAAGCAATGAAAAATCTAAGGTATTATACATATAATATACAAAGGCATAATTTGTAAAAAGTAAAACAAAACAGTGGGGTGACAAAAAGGTATAGGACCAGTGTTTGCATATGATATTGAAGTTATGTTGGTATCAAATCAAACATGGTTGTTGTAGATTTAAGATATAAAATTTAAGCCCCATAGTAACTACAAATATAAAGAAAATATCTGAAAAATATGTACAGAAGGAAATGAGAGGGGACTCAAAATGGTACACTAGAAAAAAAATCAAATAAATATGAAATTAGGCATTAACAGAAGAATTGAGGGACAAAAAAGTATAAGGCTTAAAATGACCAAATAGCAAAATGGCAGAAGAAAGTACTGCATTGTCAGTAGTTTCTTTAAATGCAAATGAATTAAACTCTTCAGTTAAAAGGCACAGATTGGCAGAGTGGATTAAAAAAAAATGACCCAACTATATGCTGTTTACAAGAGAGTAGCATTAAATTCAAAGACAGAAGTACATTGAAAGTGAAAGGATGGAAAAAATATTCCATGCAAATAGTAACCAAAAGAGAGCTGGAGTAGCTATACTAATATCAGATAAAATAGACTTTTGTCAAAAACTGTTATGAGGGACAAAGATGGTTATTATATACATAAAGGGTCAGGTCAACAAGGAAACAAAACAATTATAAATTTATATGAACCTAACAGGAATGAACTAACAAATATCCATGTGGAGATAAATGAAATAGAAAATACAAAAGAAATAGAGAAAATCAAATAAACCAAAACTGGTTCTTGAAAACATCAATAAAATCAACAAAACTTTAGCTATATTGACAAGGAAAAAAGAGAGAGATGACAAATAACTAAAACCAGAAATGAAAGAGGGACATTACTACCAACCCCACAGAAATGAAACGGATTATAAGAAGATACTATGAACCATTGTATGCCAACAAATTAGATAACTTAGATGAGCAAATTCCTAGAAACATACAAACTACGTGTGATGACTCAAGAGAAATAGACGATTTCAATAGACAGATAACAAGTGAAGAGATTGAATAAATAGTCAAAAACCTTCCAACAAAGTGAAGCCCAGGGTCAGATGGCTTCACTGGTGTATTTTACCTAACATTCCGTGAAGAATTAACACGAATCCTGCTCAAACTCTTTCAAAACACTAAAGAGGAAGGAACACCTTCTAACTCATTCTATGAGCACATCATCGCACTAATCATCGCACAAAAGGCACATAAAGATACCATAAGATAAGCAAATTATAGATCATTATTCCCTATGAATATAGGTTCAAAAATCCTCAAAAACATATTGGCAAACTGAATCCAACAGCACATTAAAAGAATTATATACCATGATAAAATGGGACTTAACACAGTTATACAATGGTGGTTCAACATATGAAAATCAATTCATGTAATATACCACATTAACTGAATGAAGAAAAAAAACAAACCATGAACATCTCTTAGTTTGCCAAAGGGCTGCTGATGCAAAGTACCAGAAATGTGTTGGCTTTTATAAAGGGGATTTATTTTGGATAAAAGCTTATAGTTCTGAGGCCAAGAAATGTCCAAATTAAGGCACCATCAGAGATGCTTTCTCACCAAAGTCAGCTACTGTTGATTCTGGCATGTTGCCACGTGGTGAATCAAGATGGCAGGAGATTTCTGCTGAGGTGTCTGCCTTCACCTCCAGAATCTACTGTTTCCTGGAGCTAGGCTGTGGGCACCCAATACCCTATGGCTTGTCTCTTTCTGGGCCTCCTCTCTCAGTCTTTCGGGGCTTCTCTACTTTCTGCAGCTGTAGGTGTACCTGGAGTCCTCCCTCTCATATGGCCAGATCAAAAATGGTGGTGCTCCCTTTTCCTGTGTGTCTCTCTCTGTGTCTCCATTTATATCAGACCCAGCAAGAGGGTGGAGACTCAACCTGAATCATGCTTCACTGACGTAGTCCAGTATAAAAGGGTCTCATACCGACAGGAATGGATGAGTTCAAAAACATAATCTTTCTCTTTTGGGGATTCATAAAAGAATTTCAAACTGTCACAATCTCAAATGATGCAGAAAAGTATTTGACAAAATCCAGCACCTCTTCTTGATAAAAACACTCAGAAAATGGAATAGATGATAATGGGAATATCTGAAAAACCCATAGATAACATCACACTCAATGGTGAAAGACTGAAAGCTTTCCCTTCAAGATCAGGAACAAGACAAGGATGCCAACTTTCACCACAGTTATTCCACATTCTAGCCAGAGAAATTAGGCAAAAAAAAAGAGAGAGAGAGAGAAATAAATGGCATCCATATTGGAAAGGAAGAAGTAACATTTTCCATATATACAGAAGACATGATCTTATATAGAGAAAATCCTGAAAATTCCATAAAAAAAAAACTACTAAAGCAAATAATCTAATTTAGCAAGTATCAGGGTACAAGATCAATATGCAAAATCAGTAGTGTTTCTATACAGGAGTAATGAATAGTCTTAAGAGGAAATTTAAAAAATTCATGTACAATAGCAACTAATAGAATAAAATATCTAGGAATAAATCTAACTAAGGATGTAAAAGATTTGTATGTAGAAAAATATGAAACATTGCTGAAAGAAATCAAAGAAGACCTAAATAAATGGAAATACATTCTGTGTTCATGGATTGGAAAACTAAATATCATTAAGATGTCAATTCTACATCTACCCCAATGTGATTTACAGATTCAATGCAATCCCAATAAAAATTCCAAGTCTTCTTTTAGAAATGCAAAAGTCAACCATCAAATTTATTTGGAAGGATAAGTGACTCCAAATAGCCAAAACCATCTTGAAAAAGAATGGACTTGGAGTGCATGCACGTCCCAATTTTAAACTTGTTACAAAGCTACAGTAATCAGAACAGCTTGGTACTGGCACAAGGTCAGACTTATAGACCAATGGAATAGAATTGAAAGTTCAGAAATAAACTCTCACAGCTATGGCCAATTGATTTTTGAGAAGAGTGCCAAATCCACTAAATGGGAAAAGAACAGTCTTTTCAACATATGGTCTTAGAAAACTGGATATCTGTACGCAGAAGAATGAAGGTGGCCCTCTACCTCATACCAGATACACAAATAAATTCAAAATAGATAAAAGACCTAAATATAAGAACCAAAATCACAAAATTCCTAAAAGAAAACAGAGAAGCATCTTCAGGACCATGTGTTTGGCCATGGTTTCTAAGACTTTACATCAAAGCATGTGCACCAAAAGAAAAATAGATAGGACTTTGTCAAAATTAAAAACTTTTGTACATTAAAGGATGTCATCATGAAAGCAAAAAAGACAATCTACAAAATGGGAGAAAATATGTGGAAAACACATGTCTGGTAAGGATTTAATATCCAGGATATATAAAGAAAGATACTGCCAGTCAACGACAAAAAGAACCAATTATAAAATGGGCAAAATATTTGAACAGACATTTCTCCAAAGAAGATATACAAATGGCCAATAAGCGCATGAAAAGATGCTTAACATTATTAGCCATTAGGGAAATGCAAATTAAAATCACAATGAGATACAATTTCATATCCTCTAGAATAGCTATTATTTTAAAAAATGGAAAATAACAAGTTTTGGAGAGGATATGGAGAAATTGGGAAACTCGTGTAATGCTGATGAGAAAGTAAAATGGTACAGCTACTCTGGAAAACAGTTTGGCGGTTCCTCAGAAAGCTAAACATAGAACTAACATATGATTCATCAATCCCATTTCTAGGTATATACCCCAAATAATTAGTAGTTGGAACTTGAACAGATATTTGCACACTGATGTTCATAGCAGTATTATTCACAATTGCCAAAAGACGGAAGCAACCCAAGTGTCCATCAACAGATGAGTTGATAACCAAAATATGGTATATACATACAATGGAATATTATTCAGCCATAAAAGAGTGAAGTTCTGATACATGTGACAACATGGATGAATCTTGAAGACATCATGTTGAGTGAAATAAGCCAAACACAAAAGCACAAATATTGTATAATCTAACTGATATGAAATAATTAGAATTATGCAAATTCATAGTTAGAAACTAGAATACCCATTACCATGGGCTGGAGTGGGGGGTAGCAAATGGCAAGTTAAAGCTTATTTGGTTCAGAGTTTCTCTTTGCAGTATGGAAATTTGGTAATGGATGGTGGTGATGGTAGTACAATATTGTAAATGTAATTAACCTCAGTGAACTATATATTTGTAAGTGGTTAAAATGGGAAATTTTAGGTTGTACATATGTAACAAGAATAATTTTTTAAAAAAACAGAACTGTACAACACATTAAACCCTAATGTACACTATAGACTACAATTAATAATGTAATTATAATATTGTTTCATCAATTGTACCAAAAGTACTACACCAATGCAAATTGTTATTGTGTGTGTGTGTGTGTGTGTGGAGCGGAGGCAGTATATGGGAATTCGGTACTTTCTGCATGATTTTTCTGTAAATCTACATCTTCTCTAATAAAACACACACACTAACTGGATTGTTAGGTTTTAAAGGCAGCTAAGATGTAGGAATGAATTAGAGAAGTAAGCAGGGGGGCACTATCATATAAGAGTCTTGCGAGCAATATTGAAATATTTCTTTTTCATCCTAAAAGGAATGAGGAACTATTGAAGAGTTTTAAGCAGGAGAGTGATATGATCACATACTTTCATGGAAAGATCTAACTGCATTTTGGAAAATAGAATTTAGGACAAGCTGAACTTATCTGTTGACAATGCAGTGTCACTACAACCCCTCCTAAGTTTCTTCTCCACCAGAGAGGAGAATACAGAGAACTGCATTTCCTAGAATCCCCTTTTACTTATTGTTCTACATTAGAGTTTACCAACACAAGGCAGTTGTTGACGATTTATTTTTAAGGCAGAAAAGAAGGCAAAGTCACTATTCTCCCAAAGCAGCTGCAACAAGAACCAAGAGAAAATTTGATATTCACAGCAGTTTCCAGGTGAGCTACTGAGAGCCACCCACTTAAGTGCCTCAGGGTGAATCTGTAGGTGTCAGCTTCTCTGACCTTGGATTTCAGCTTCCTTGGTCCTTTGTTCTCCCAGTTCTTCCAATGATTATGGAGCACTTTTTTTCCTACATTAAAGCCCTTATACTTGGCATACATACCGTGACTTCTGTTTCCTTAACCTCACTCTGACTGATAAAGAAGAGATGAAAAAACAAAGCTGAGAAATCTGTTAGAAGGTTGTACCTGTTATCCGGGCGAGACGAGATGGAGGTCTGAATTAGTTTAATGACAATGTGAGGGTGGCATTGAAACATGTTTGGGAATGAAATGGACTGGGCTTGCTGGTTGAATGGGTGGATTGGAGAAGAAGAAATCTCATATGATTATCAGGTTTCTGACTTTAGGAGATAAATAGTAGTGCCATTCACTGTAATAGGAAACAAAGGAGGAGAAGCAGGTTTGGAAGACCATAGATGATAATTTCAATAGATCCATTTGAGGTGCCTGTGGGTTATCCAAGTGATAGGTAGTAGGTTATTCAACTCTGGAGGTATGCAAAAAGATCAGGAACTATGCACTTAGGAGTTATTGGCATGAAGATGATAAAGATGCATGTATGGATGAACTTGCCCATGGGAAATAAGAGGAACACAAAAGTAGAAGCCCTGAAGGTCATAGCTCTGAAAAGCATCAACAATTAGAAACGTACATAGAAGAGGGGCCCATAAAAGAAACTGAGAAAGGGCTACCACAAAAATAATTTCCCAGAAGCCAGTGGAAGAGAACGTTTCAAAGAGAAAGGAGTGACATTAACCATTTCAAATACTGCTTAAGGGCCAAGGGGTATGAAGACTCAAAAATGTCCTTAAGATTTTGTCTCAGATGGTGGTCCTTGTCAGGTTAGCCTGGCAAGACTAGTTTCAGTGGAGTGGTGGTGAGAGATTTCAGATCTCAGAGGGTTGAAAGGAGTGGAGAGAGATGGTAAAGATAACTCACTTTCAACTTTCAAGAAGTTCATACTTTGTCTCACTGTTAAAGACACTGGAACATATTACTCAATCACATGTTGAGTCGATTGATGGATAAATGGATGGATGGATAAAATACAGAGGGAAGAAAGAAGGGAAGGAGGAGAAAAGACATAAGGAAAAGAAGAATGCTTGGGTATGAAAATAGGAAGGTTGGAGGTATGAAGGTAAAGTGAAGTTTTTTTATTTTATTTTGTCATTTTAATTGCTTTATAAGTTAACCACTTAAAGTAATAATTTTAATCAGTTATTGCAAGCTTATTTTTTTTTTAAAGATTTATTTATTTTATTTATCCCCCCCTTGCTGCTTGTGCTGCTGTGTCCATTCGCTGCGTGTCTTCTCTGTGTCTGCTTATCTCCCCCTTGCTGTGAGGTCTTGCCGCATCAGCCCACGGCGCC
>JAQZBX010097049.1:0-11733 GCA_029593785.1 Cabassous unicinctus
CATCGGCTCCCCTGAGTTGGTTTTCTCATTAGTTTGCTTGTTGTATTTTGTGTATTGTTTTGTTTTTAGGAGGCACTGGGGACTGAACCCTCCCATGTGAGAAGCAGGTGCTCAACTGCTTGAGCCACATCTGCTCCCCATTGAGCCACATCCACTCCCGCATTCTTTCATTCATTGAATAAATATTTATTAAACTCTCTACCGTGACCAGTCATGGAGCTGGATGCTGGGCTATAGTGGTGAGCAAATCTATGCATGATCCCCCCCTCCCCACACCCATGGAACTTATTGCCTAGTGAGCAAGCCAGACATTAATCCTGGTCACAGAAACAAATGTTAAAATACAATTGTGAAAAGTGCATTAAAGGAAAGGTATATGTTATGAGAGCACATTACAGATGGACTCTGACTTGTCAGGAGGTCAGGGGGTGCTTCCTTGAGGCAGTGAAGATTTTGTTGAGATCTGAGGGATGAGTAGGCGAGTAGACTTTAACTAAATAAAAAATGGAGGGAAGGGTGTTTCAGGGAGAGGGAACAGTATGTGCAAAGACCCCGTGGTGGGCCTGCATGAAGAACATTGTAGAGGATCAAGCAGAAGAATGGTAGACGTTGAGGCTGGAGAAGTCAGCAGGCCTTCAAAGCAAGACTATGTAGGGCCTCAGAGGCCTTGCTACGGAGTTTGATCTTTATCCTAAGAGCAATGAAAAATTCTTGGTCAAGTTCCTTTTGAAAATGTCAGCCTGCTCAGGGGAAGACATGGAAAGGGTTTTTGTCCCTGTGTGAGTAGAGTTTGGGAGAGGCAGTGATGGTGGAGGAAGTGAGCATACCTTAAGGAGGAGACAGAATGGTGTAGCGGTGAGGGGGCAAGAAGAATTGTCAAAAGCTGTCCTTTCTCATCTGGAGCTCTTCTCTGCCTAAATTTTGGAAGTTTTGGTTTTGTTTTAATAAATGAGGCAGTCTTCTTACTGGAGCACTTTCACAGGGTATTACTGTGGTGTTGTGGGCATTGCACTAGTTTTGGAGTCAGAAGAGCTAAGACCTATTGTTATTCCCATTTTACAGATGAAGTTTGTTGAGGCTCAGAGACTAAGTGACTTGCTCATGGGCACACAACTATTAAGTGATAGAGCTGAGATTTGAACCCAGGTTTGAACTCCAGAGCCCATACTCTTAGTAAATGTATTTCTCAACTTGGGGTGATAACCTTCCCCCACCTGCAGGCATTTGGAAATATGTAGGGTACATTTTGGTTATCACAATTTACTGGGGGTGCTAAGAACATTTAGTGGTGGGGAGAAGTCAGGGATGCTAAATGTCCTGCAATGTGCAGCACAGTCACACCCAAAGACAAATTTTCCTGCCCAAAATGTCAATACCACCCACATTGTAAAACATCCTACCCCAACATGATATATCCCCTGTATCTGTCTTCTTGGGTGATGTAGTAGAGTGCCCATGCTTTGGAGTAATATTGTGTGACTCTGGGCATGTTCCTTAACCATTCTGAGTCTCAGTTTTCTCATCTATGAATTGGGGGTAATGATGGGCATATATAACTCATATTATTGTTTGTGGAGAGGAGGAAATGAGTTGGTATGGGCAAAACTGCTTTGGAGGCCATGGAGTTCTGTGCTCACGAGAGGCATTGCTCTTGACAAAGGTTTCAGGAGAGTCCGCGTGCATCTCTGAAGAGGTCCAAGTCCTGGTAGGAGTCTCCTCAGTCCCCATCTGCACAAAGCCCTTGGGGCGTAGGTTCTGAACAAATGGGAGCATCTGCCCTCTTGCTCACTGCAGGCCAGTCTATGATTTAACACATATCTTCAGCTCCCTCTCCTTGTTCCCTCTTGCTGCCCACCACCTCAAAAGTGTCCCAGTTTTACATCTCCATGCTATGGACCTCCCACCATCAAAACTTACTTGTCCTGGATTCTAGCCCCTTTGAGCCCTATTGGTTTCTAGGATTACCAAGAGAATTTATGCCTGTATAGAAACAGGTTTCTCTTCCTGGGCAATGAACATGCTAGCAGGAGTTTTCTGGAGGCCTTGCTAAGGCCCAGGGAACACTCCAATTGGGGTGGGGAGTGGTCCTTTGGATACCACTCAGAAGCTACCAGGATGACGACTCCTCTCTATAGACAGGGACACCTTAACTGCATATCCCTGACCTCCTTGTCCCCATCCCCTCCGTCATGGCTTCCACCCTGGCCTTGGCCTAGTGCCCCACTTCCTTCGGGGTCCACACTTGTATCTCCTTTCCTTTTCTACCTCAGGCTCCACTCCACCCCCACCTCCGATGCTGCAGCAGAAGAAGGGGAGCTTTGCAAACTGGGGCCTTTGCAAAGAGTTCTCACAGATTGTTCTGTCACTGTCTCAGCAGACCAAGCTAGGAAGTCACCAGCAAGCAAAGCTCTGCCCTAACACACTTGCTTTCTCTGCCCCGACATACTTGCCTTCTCTGAACAGGAGGATTTAGGCCTAACTTCAGAAACTCCCATCAGCCTTGCAGAAGTGCGGGGTTCCAGAGGTCAGTGTTAGGGAAGCTCTGGCTCAACAGTGGGCAGTTTCCTACTGAGCTCTCCCGGGGAACTATGTATTCCCCAGCAATGCCTCCCACATCTTTGATTAAACTCAGTGTGACTGATACTCAGGAAAAATGTGCTCCACGGATATCACACAAGAGGTGCAGGAATCTTTAATGGGAAACAAGCACTGATTAAGCACTTTCTGTATGCTAGTCACTGCTAAGTGCTACCTCCATTATATATCTAGTCTTCACAACAACCATATGAAGTATGTATGATTTTTAAAATTCATTTATTTTTATTTTATTTTATTTTTTAGGAGGTACTGGGGATTGAACCCAGGACCTTGTACATGGGAGCAGGTACTCAACAACTGAGCTATACCCACTCCCAAAAGTATGTGCTATTATTATTTCAGTTATTACCTCAATTTTAACAGAGGAGGAATTAAGACACAAAGGGGATAAATAGCATGCCCCAAGGCCACACAGAAAGTGGTGGAGCCAGAGTCTGAGCCTAGCTGGTTCTGAGTCCAAAGTGGATTCTCTCCCTCCCTCTCTCTATCTCTAACTCTACTTCTCTACCTCTACCTTTATCTCTATCTCCATCTCTACTAATTCTGACTCTATATCTCAATCTCCATCTCTATCTCTCTCCTTCTTTAAAATGAACTTTTCATTTTGGAATAATGTGAGATTTACAGAAAAGATGCAAAGATAGTACAGAGAGTTCCCATATACCCTTCACTTACCTTCCCCAAATGTTAACATCTTTCATAGCCAAGGTAATAAACATTTGTCAAAACTAAGAAATTAACAATGGTGTAATACTATTAACTACACTGCAGACTTTATTCTGGATGCTTTTTTTTTCACAATCCCACTTGAAGGAGCAATTTGTTACTTTCCTTTCTTTGAACATACATGGGTATATTAACATGTAAATAAGTATCATTTCCTACTGGAACCCAAAGGAAAAAGTTTTTACCTAAACTGAGCCTAAATCTTTAGGCTGGCAAGAGCTTAACAAGATGACATGGCATGCTGGGAATTGTAGATCTGGCACTGTTCCTCTGACAGCACTTTCCCAATCCGATCTCCCTTTTATACTCTGGCCCATGCCTCTACCTCTCCTCCAGGCACTGCACTCGTGTTTATAGAAAGGCTTTTCTTAGAACAAGGGTCCTTGTTCTGGCCCCAGTTCTACAACTGACTAAAATGGGCATATCGCACCTCCCCTGCCCAATAATAATAAAAGTGAACATATTTCAAGCACTAAGTGCCAGGCATTGTGCTACATGTTCCATACATATTAACTTATTTCATATTCCCAACAATACTGCGAAGCAGACACTATTTTATTTTCATCCTTATTTTACACATGAGGAAACAGCATACTGAGGTTATGTGACTTGCCTGAGGCCATACAACCAGCAGATGCCAGAGCTGAGATGCTATCAAACAGCTTTACTTTAGAACCTTTGTGCTCGTCCATTCTACCACGCTTCCTCCCGAGCTCTGCTCTTGTCAGGAGCAAAGGTATGTGTAAGGGCTGTAAACTGTTCAATGCTGTAAAGAACTGAGAGATGGTGTCCATTTCTGGGCATACTCAGAGAACAGTGAGGGTTCATTGACATGGACAAGCCACTTCGAGGGCAAGCTAGGATCTTGAAGAATGGGGGAGTAAATTTTGCGTGGGGGGGAGCCATTGGGGTGGACTGTAGGCTTTGGAACCCACAAGACCTGAAGAACCATTGCGCTCCTCATTCGGCCCCTCTCAGCCAGGAGGACTCCCATTGTAAACATATGTCCCTAGGAAAAGCTCCTTGCCACTGTATAACACTTAGGAAATTAAACATAGCTTTACATGCCTTATTCCATTACGCATTATTCCATTGGATCTATGTAATGATCCTATCAGTCAGAGTCAGCCAGGAAGGGTGGGGGCTATTGTTATAATTTTACAGGTGGGAAAACTGAGACTTAGGAAGCTTAAGTGGCTTCCCTAAAGCCCTAATGTGTGACTAAGTCAGAAAAAAAGAAAGACCTTTGGATCTTATTGTTCATTCCTTAATAAGTCTTTTTTGCACACCCATCCTTGGAGCCTATGCCTTCTCCTGCCAGTGGGCCAGATGAGCAGGAAAAGCCAGGTGACTGCTAACCTTTCCATGATCTGGGATGAGGCCAAAGCCTGACCCATGGTTCCCACATAAAGGCTTTTCTGGGTGATTTTGTCCCCTTCACAGTTCACTGGTCAGCAGTGGGCACTTGGCTAGGACCATTCCTCTGGGGGATGGAAACACAAGTATTTAGATACCTTTCTAGGTCAACATTTTCTCCCTCAGGAGACAGAGCAACAACTCTATGAAAGAGGTCTGGAGGACATTATTCCCTACATCTGACACATGTGGAAACTGAGGTCCAGGGGGGTAAGTAACATGCCCAAGATCACACAGCTAATTAGTGCTGGAGCTTCTGGCTTCAGTATCAATATTTTTACCACTACACCAAGCTGCCAAAAAGCTGGGGAGGGGGGCTTAACCATGAAAGTGCTATATCACAGTGTGATTGGGACAGTTCAAGCATGCTGACGGCAGATAGCAAGCTGCCGCAGGCAGCCAAACTATACAGTATTATATTGTGGAAATAAACAAAGACCACCCAAATGAGAACAAAGACAGGCTGTTTATTCAGAGATCACTATAGCAAAGGAGTCAGAGACCATCATGTCAGTTTGGCAGAGACTCAAAGGCAGAAGAGTGGGAAAGCTTTACAGCGGGGAAAATAAAAAGAGTGGCTTCAGGTAGGCCCTGGTTGGAGGCTGTTGGCATGGGGAAGCTGGAGGTGGGCTAACTTGAAGTGAAGCATCTTATGTGATTGATTTGGGGAGCATATTTGGCTTTCTCTGGTTGTTCTTGAGTTGGAATTGGGGTCGGGGCAAGGTGGGGGGAGTAACAAAAATAGGGAAGCTGGCAATTATTGAGAAAGTTCTGACTGTTCTGGGTCAATTGCCTAGAGGTTGTGGTTTGGCTTCCCAGGCTGGTTGCTACAGAGGATGTCGGTCAGAGTTCGATTGTCATATATGGTCCAGCCATTGTCCGTTTGTATATTCCGTCTCTTAATATGTGGAGTGCAAATTTGTCCTGACTGTAATATCTAGTCCAGAGGCTAAAATGTCCACTATTAGCTTTAAAATAATGAAAGGGCTTCCTGAGGTCCTTAAAAAGTATGTTTCTTCCCATAGGTATAAGGTACTGTGATCCTGGAGATATTTTAATACCAACCCTAACAGAGTTTTCATTAACTGGTTGATTCTGATTGACTCATGTTCCTGTCATCATCATGCATCAGAAAGCAGTTTCCTATGTGTGGGAGAAGAGAGTTCAGATTAAAAGTTATTTTGGCAGGTGGGTGGGGGCAGGGTCTGGAGTACTGAGGCTATGCTCAGTCTAAGGGGACTAGGCTGGGGGTTGGAGAAGAGCACTCAAGAATGGGTGCCTCCCAAACTGAATAGGGTGAGAGTGGAGGAGCCTTCAAGAAAATTTTCAACTGGGGCCTTCCATTCAGAACACCTTTGCAGCAAATCAATTGTTTAAATTTCTCCATGCCACCCCCACCCCCACTTTTTTTTCTTTGTTGGTTGTTTTAATGACAAAAATAGTTTATTTGCTCATTGGGGAAATAAAAGTATCTGATCCAGAAGTACATTAATTTAAAAAGGAAAGATGCTGCCCAACCCTCAATTCCCACCCTAGAGGTAAGCACTGTTGAGATAAACCAGTTATCTTCACTTAAGAGTGAATCCCACCCCCCCACCCCCCATATTGCCAAAATGGTCAGAAAGAATGTGCAAGAGGTTTCAGAATTGGCAGCTATCTCCCTTCCTTGGGAAATGATTGTGATTTCATTTTTTTTGGTTACTTTGGCAACCAGATGCGAGTTTCTGAACAAGTCTGCCTGCTTCTTTCCCATATCCTCTTATAGAAAGGGCCAGAAACCTCTGGTGCCCTGCCTGGCCTAGGCAGTGCCCAGAGCTTTAGGTGAACTGTGACTTTTTGAGCCTTAGCAATCCGTGGGAATGTATTTGGTGTGTGTGTTCTTGGGTTCTTCTTCCACCCTTGAACTCGGGAGGTTTGACATTCTTTTTCGAGTTTTCAAGGAAACATATCTCACATCTGGAGCCTGGTTGTGGCGAGCTAGCCCTTATATGGGTGAACACTGAGTGGTCACAGCTAAGTCATCTTGAGGCTTCTGGAAATTTACCAGAGCAGTTGAATTCAGCAGACTGAAAATCTACAGCTTTCCTCCACCTCACCCCAAATCAAATAACTTCCGTACTGGACCTGCCTTGATACCTGAAGCTCCTAACCATTAACACCTCTCTTGGGGACCCTGTCTTAGCAGGCCTGTTCTTTGTGGCTTGAGATAGGCGATGCTTTGATTTGTTGGTCTGATTACTATTACCAGTATTTATCACCTGGCACACAGCAAGGCTCTGAGGTGCTGAGGAAACGGGACAGAGACTTTGGGGGCATATGTGAGAGAGAGGCCAGTGCAGTGATTCTCAAATTTGCATTCTCAAGGATCACTTAAGAGCTTATCAAAGAATGAGGGACAACGTCTTGAGCAGCCAAGTTTACTTATGAAGTGGAACAAAAACAAATGCAAGAGCAGTGTAGAGCATGATTGTGTTTTTTTGAAAGAAATAATATACTGATACATATGCACAACACTCCTTTGCCTTCCTTCAAGGAACCCACAAAGTAATGAAAGGAACTTTAAGAATAGGGGCATAGGGCCTTGTTGGAGGTGAAGAGGAGAGAGAGAGCTTTCACATTTCAGCATTTTCTACCTTTGTGTACCATTAGAATTTTCCAAACTTTTTTTTTCTCTGTTCTTTGGGAATTCTTGGAGGCCAGCTGCCCTGGTCACATACCTCTACTTGTTCTACTTACTGTTCATGCAACTTGGAACACCAGTGGCATAGGAGGAAGGCCTAAGAACTCCTTGTCCAGGATATTAAGTAACGGAGAAAATAAAATGACGGCAGAAGGCTGTTTGGGTAGGCCAATGTGAACCACTGATTCCAGAATCAGGGTGTTGGTTCTCTCTCAGCTGCCAGGGCAGGAAGCCAAGACAGGTCTCTGCCTGGCTGGGCGGTTAAAATCTCACTTACTGTGCCAGGCAAGTCTCTTTCCTCTAGCAGGGGTGGCATCCCAGGTTGGGCCCTTGCTTCCTGGTCTGATGGTTGGGTGGCAAGGGTGGGGGTTGAGAGACTTGGACAGAGCAACCTGTAAGGAAGTGCAGCTTGAGCGGGTTTCTGGCCCTGGAGGTGGCAGCCACGGGGCTATGGCAGCTTCACACCCCCAGGCTCTGAGCTGAGTGAAGTGTGGGTGAGAAATGTGTGTTTTCTCTTTCCTGGGGATTTTCAGGTTGGAGATAGTTCTTTTGGCCAGGTTGAAGGTGAGGGAAAAGGAAACTGGATGCCATATCCTTCCTGAGCACTGTTCTATCCCCAGGCTCTTGAGGGCTAGGGAACTGGGGGGAATGGAGGGAATCAATTCAGTTTTCACCCAGCCACGAGAAAGGAAATGAAGGCATCCAGCAAGAAACTGGTAAGGGCCTTCCACATCCTTGTACCTTCACTCCCAACATCTCTGGCCTCATCTGAGCTCCAGTTTCCATGTAGGAGAGGGAAAATATGAATTATGGGCAAACCAAGCAGGCAGGAGAATGGCTCGGTGCACACTTAGAAACATTTCGCAATGTCTATTTACAGACTATTCTCATCTTTATTCAGGCAGGTCCACTAGGATCACACTTGAAGCCAAGTTTGTGTTATTGAATATACAGCCTGAAAGTGAATAAAAACTAACTTTAAACATTCTATCTAGTACAGACTTTCCTTTAAATCTTATTGCTCTCCTCTACCACAAGAACAAGCCTGGAGTGTGGCAAATGATGGTGACTTTCCCGGTTGCCCTCTCTTCCATCCCCTTACACACACAGCCAGCCAAGGTGACCTGGAAGGAGGAGAGTCCAATGACTCTGAAGACAAAGGAGGAGGAGGAGCAGGAGGAGGAGATAGTCAGGGCTGCAAACTTCTGTTAGCAAACACCTCCCTGACATCTGGCATCATCTCTTCCCTCTATTGGCTTTCACCTCTACATTCCTATCTCCTCCTTGGCCCTTACTGTGAATTTGCATCAAATGCGACCTGTTCACAAATGTTGGGGGGGGGGGTGTCTCTGTCCCACCAAGTGTAGTTGGCCCTAGCCCAGCACTTTTAAAGACGGCTCTGGCTCTGCTGATCTTTACTTCCCGAGTTCCACTTGCCCCCAGACTCCCTAGGGCATTGTGAGGTTAGCTATTCCGAAGGCACTTTGATATGTCTGGATGAATGGCTCCATAGAAGCCACAACTGGGCTCCCTAGCTCCTCCCAAGATTCGGGAGATGTCACTCCATCTGGGATGCTGTGATCAGTAGGGTCACATGGATTCAGACACTAAACTGCTTTGTCTCTCTCATTCCTAACCCTTAAACCCGCCCGTTCCTTTGCCACCCTTTAGTGGGAACTCATTCTTGAGTCTCTGGAGGTAGGCTGAGGGGAGAGGGAAAAAAGGAAGGAGAGAAACAGAAGCCAAAAGGCAAAGGAGGAGAGACAGTGACTGGGAGGAACCTTCTGGAGTGGTTTCCACCTACTCAGAGTGAGTAAGTCTCAGCGTTCTTCACTTCTGGCCCTACTGAAGGCAGAGATTTTTCAAAAGCTGAGTGTTTCAAAGTCCTGGAAGGGTTCTGAAGGCTAACCCCGCATGTTTTAGACTCACTGGAATCATTGGTTAGAATTAGGAAGATCAGATTTCTCTCCAAAAGCAATAGAGACCTTGATCCAGGAACTCTTGGGTGTGTATGTGTGTGTGTGTGTGTGTTCACTCACAGTATTTGCACTTTTCCATTTCTTGGGAGGGAGAAGCTGGGCCCTGCTACCCCTGGAACTCTGTGTTATTGGCTTGGCATCTTGAGGATATGCCCAAATTACTTAATAGAGACACCTCCCATCCTGAATGCCAAGTAATGAAATGTATGCCCTCCTGAGATTTACAACAGGTAGACACTTTTTCCAGAAGTCTGGCTGTGCATGAAGTTTATCTACCTTTGATTTTAAGAATAAAAATAACTTGTTCCCCAAATAGTTGTTTTTGTAGTCCTCTCTTTTTACCCAGCTCCCAGCATGCTATGCTAACATTTTCGTCTACTGGTCTGTCATAAATATTGACTGGCCTTTGGGCATATCATCATTTTCAAGTAAATGCTATGACCACAGATCCCACAAAACAGTAAACTCAGTCACTCAACAAAGTAGTCTATTCATGATCAATGATATGCACTGGGCTAGGTGCTATGGTAGATACAAGGAAAATTAAGAAACGGCCTCTGGAAGCTTCAAATTTCAGTTAAAGAGAACAAGGTATATGTATGTGAAATACCTCGAGAGCAATAAAAGAGCACATATAATCAAATACTAAAATGATACTGGTATGATAACTAATTGCTACCAGTTGTTGAGGCCCTCCTAAGTGACAGGCGCCAGACTAAGGGTATTGCACTTATTATCTCATTTTAATCTTCACAACAACACTATGGGGTAAGTTCTATTATTGTTTCCATTTTAGAGCCAAAGGAACTCATGTGTGGAAAGAGTAAGCAATTTACCATAACACAGTTGATCAGTCACAGGTGGACCTAAAATACTTTCCCTGCCTTTTTATTTTGAAAATGTTTAGAAACTACAGGAAAGTTGAAAGAATAGTATAATGAAGACCATATATCCTTCACCTAAATTCACCAACTGCTGACATTTTACAACATTTGCTCTATTATTCTATCTCTGTCTCTCTCTCTGTACACACACACACCCCTACATTTTCTTTTTTCTTTGCTATTTGAGCATGAGTTGCAGACATCAGCACACTTTACCTCTAAATACTCTGTGTGTATCTCCTAAGAACCTTCTCCTACAAAATTACAATGCAGTTATCACACCTAAGAAACTTAACCAGAGCTGAAATTTGAACAGTGACTCCAGAGCCCTTATTACAAGTGCTATGGGAGTTCAGTGGGGGAGAGCCATCAGTGGTGTCTGGGAATTACAGGATGGGTTTTCTGTGGACCCTCAATTCCTGATTCTTTATAGCAATGGAGGGAAGGAGTTGGTCAAGTAATCACAAAGTATGCATAATCAAAACACCAAATTCCACGGTATTTGGAGTGTGCTCTATTTGCAGGGTAGGGGAACAACACAGATTTGCCTAACTAATTAGCTTTGTCTCTGGCCAATATTAAAAGTGACCGTTCCTACACACCCGCCAACATTTCAACTGGGGCAGGTAGTTATTCTTTGATTAAAAACATAACTGCGAGAGCGGTTGTGGCTCAAGTGGTTGAGTGCCTGCCTCCCACATGGGAGGTCTCCGGTTCGGTTCCCGGTGCCTCCTGAAAAAACAACAAAAACGAACAACAAGCAAAACATACAAAAAAAACCAACTCAGGGAAGCTCAGTAGTTGAGCGCCAGCTTCCCACATACGAGGTCCCGGGTTCCATCCCTGGCCCCCAGTACCTCAAAAAACAAAACAAAACAAAACAAAACAAAAAAAAACAAAAAACAAAAAAACCATAATTGCAATGGAGTAGTTGTAACTCAGTGGTTGAGTGCGTGCTTCACAAGTATGAGATCCCGGGTTCAGTCTCCGGTACCTCCTAAAAAACAAAACAAAACACAATTGCAGAAAATCCACCAAGTGGGTAAGCCACATGTGACTAAAGGAGAACTGGTCACACATTTTAGCCTAGAAAGGTAGCAACAGGTCTGGATTCAGCATCTGCAATATAAGTCTACTTCTTTGTCAGGTATGCCCACTGCCCCAAAGTTAAGAAGAGAGGGTCGCATATACTATCGCAGGCTCCTGTCTATAGGCTCAATGAAATTCCAGAAGCAGAGTGCTGCTTATTGCAGACTGAGGGAGAAAGCAGGCCCTCTGCTGCCAGACTAGCCAAGACCCCAGAAACGCCCTCAGCCCAGCTTTATCCTTATTCTTATTGGGGGAAGCTCGATTTAGAGAGGCAGTCAGATTAGGCCAAACTAGGCAGAGTTTAACAGCTGCTATGAATGCATGCATAAGAGAAATCTTGACTCTTTAAACCCTTGATTTC
>JAQZBX010097050.1:0-11733 GCA_029593785.1 Cabassous unicinctus
TTTTTTTTGAGGTGCCGGGGCCAGGGATTGCACCTGGGACCTCCTATTTGGGAAGCCAGTACTCAACCACTAAGCTATTCCAGCTTCCCCGAGTTGGTTTTTACATTTGTTTGTTTGTTTTGTTTTGTTTTCATGAAGTACCAGGGAACAAACCCAGGATCTCGTACATGGGAAACAGGCACTCAAACACTTGAGCTACATCCGCTCCCCAGTTGACTACATTTTATTGGGTTTATTTCAAGGCTCTATTTTATTCCATTCACCATTACATCATTGTTTTTATTACTATAGCTTTACAATAAGTATGGAAGAAATTGGGTACTGTGTGAGTCTTCCAACTTTGTCCTTCTTTTCAAAATTGCTGTGGTTTTCTAGTTCCTTTGCCTGCCACATATGTTTTAGAATCATCTTGTCAATAACTATGAAAAAGCCTGCTAAGATTTTGAATGGGATTGTGTTCATCTATAGATCAATTTGGTGGAAAAGTGACATCTTACCAATATTGAGTCTTCTAATGTAAGAATACGGTATAGCTCTCCATTTACTTAGGTCTCCTGTGATGTCATTCATCAGTAATTTGTAGTTTTCAGCATACTATCCTGCATACATTTTGTTAGATTAATACATAAGTATAGCTTTTGTGCTACACTAAATGGCAGTTTTAAAATTTTCTAATTCCAATTGTTCATTGCTAGTAAGGAAATATGTTATTTTTGTATGTTGACTTTGTATCCTGTGAGCTTGCTAAACATATTTGTTAGTTTTAGGATCTTTTGGTTGATTCTTTGGGATTTTCTTTGTCTATAATGTCATGTCATCTGGAAATGGAAGTTAATATATTTATTCCTGTCTAATCTACATTACTTTTTTTTTTCTCCTTTTCCTCCTCCCTCCCCCTCCTTCTTTATTATCACAGAGTGGCTTGGACTTTTAGTATGATGGTACATAGGAATGGTATGAGAGGACATCTTTGACTCCCAATATTAGAGGAAAAGCATTCAATCTTCCACCATTAAATATGGTATTAGCTGTAGGGGTTTTTAATGATGACCTTTTTCAGATTGAGGAAGTTCCCTTCTATTTCTGGTTTGCCAAGAGTTTTTTTATCATGAATGGATGCTGAATTTTATCAAATGTTTTTTCTATATCTACTAGATGGTCATAATACTTCTCGTCTTTGGTTTGTTAATATAGTGAATGACATTGACTTATTTATGATGTGAAACCAGTCTTATATCCCTGAGAAAAACTTGGTTGTGGTATATTATCCTTTTCATATTTTGCTGAATTTGTTTTGTTAATTTTTTCCTGAAGATTTTTTGTTTCTGTTTACAATGGATATTTGGTGGGTAGTTTTCTTTTCTTGTTATATTTTTGCCTAATTTTTATATTAGGGTACTCCTGGACTCAGAAAATGAGTTGGGAAGTATTTACTCCTTTCATTTATTCTGCAAGAGATTGTACAGAGTTGCTGTTATTCCTTTCTTAAATGCTTGGCAGAATGCATCAGTGAGACCATCTGGGCTTAGAGTTTTTTTGTTGGGAGATTTTTTTAAACAAATTCAATTCCTTTAATAGACATAAGACTATTCAAGTTATCTATTTTTTCTTGACTAAGTTTTAGTAGTTTGCATCTTTCAAGGAATTGATCACATTTATGTAAGTTTTTGTGCCATTTGAATTTTGATTAAGTTGTGACAACTCTGAGCTATAGAACAGAAAGCAAGATAGGCAGAAGGTAATGTCCAGGGAAAGATTGACTTTAAACACCTGGATTGAGGTGTGGTAAGGAACTCAGTGATGCTGAAATTATGGCCAGGCTTCTGGCAAGTCAATAATGTATTTATTTGAAGAAAAATGAGACATGTCTTATTTACTCTTTTTCAGGCACTGTTCTAGACATGAAGGATATAGAATTGAAAAAAAAAACCAAATTTCTGATCTCTGGGAATCAGTGTAGAGTCAGAGCCAGTATCTAATAATTCCTGGAAGATCTGGCTATTTCCTTTTCTATGATGTACAATTGGCTTGGTAAATAGCTGCTGATCTCTCAGACAAAGGTTTGGAGGAAGAGTCACATATTTTCAAAGAATATTCCTCCTGAATAGAAGGACTTTGGTTTTGTAAACTTACTTATTTCTGGGAACTTGGTAAGAAGCTGTGAATCCCTACTATGGTGTCTCAAAGTAGATGTCTGCTCTATAAATCAAAAATTCCCTTTCTATATATGCCAAGCAACACGTTATTATGCTGCCCATCTATGGACTTTGTGATCAATTAGCCATGATCACAGATCTCTATGGTCAAAACAATCTAGCAATTCTGTTTTCCCTATCAAATTAGCAGGGATGTATTTGTTTGTTAGGCTGATGAAAGCAAATACTATGAAATGGGTTAGCTTAAGAATAGTAATTTTTTAGCTTACAGTTTTGAGACAGGGAAAAATGTCCAAATCAAGGCATCATCAAGGCAATGATTTCTTCCAGAAGACTGGCTATGGGCAATCCTTTGCTCCTCTGCCACTTGGTAAGGTACATGGCGGCATCTGCTGGCCTCTCTCTTCTCTTCTAGGTTTCATTTCTTTTAGCTTCTTGCTTCCATGACTTTATCTCTCTTTGTCTGAATTTCATTCTCTTATAAAAGACTCTAGTAAGAGGATTAAGACCCACCCTGGGCCATGCTTTAAGTGAAGTAACCTTATCAAAACGTTCTATTTACAATAGGTTTACACCAAAGGAATAAATTATCTTTAAGAACATGATTTTCTGGGGTACAAACAGTTCCAAAGCACTACATGTAATATCACAGAAGAGGAAAGAATGTTCTTCATTAAAGGTCTGAGGGTGAGCCCAGTTGTTAAAAAGCCTATCACTAAAGTCTCCAATGGTCTCAGTCTTTCTCTGCTTGGAGGAATAATCAGAGTTAAATCTATTTTCACAGAAACACTTTGTGGTTAGCCTACAAAAGACCTTGTCCAACATTTCTGCTTTGCAATTTGGGATCTTTTAAATGACTTTCAGAGTCTTCCCATTCTACTTTTTTTCATCCAAACTGTTGCAGCTAAGGTTTCCACCAATATATGAACTAATTGTTATAGAACTGGGAGCCTGGATTATGTATTCTTGAAACACATCTATAAGAGGAACGTTCATAGGGAAGAGATAGGAATAGACCCTGAGGAGTCTGTTTCTCAAACTAGCCACAGGGACTGAGAAATTCAGTGTATTTCTTTTAAGACAACCACCTTGGGAGAACTTTCTTCATTCTTATCTTGGTTTGCCCATGAGAGTCAAATTCTGGGAATTATCTCCTCTCCAAACATTTCTGCCCTTTAGCAACTGCAAATTTCATCAGGTTTGTAGTTGAAAGGCTCAGCCATTAGGTGAGTCATAAGGTGCATAAGCAATATTTTGGACTGACTGTTCCCGGATTCTCATGGATTTGTCTCCATCTAAACCCAAGTCTGTGCCCACTCTGGTCTGGATTCCTGCTTCTTTCATATATTTATGTTATAATCCATATTTGTGTATTTATCTTTCTAAAATGATATAAATTCCCTGAGGACAATTTTAAATTACAGTGGCCTTTTTGAAAGAATATTGATATGAACAAAATTGTTTGTTTGAGAGGTACATTAGAACAAAAAGGGAAAAAAGAAAGATCTACAGTCTGCATTTTTTGCTTGGTTTGACAAAGCATATAAAAGAAATTCAGATAATAAAATTCCTTCCTTGAAAGATTCTTTGGCCAAGTTAAAAAAATATATAAATGTGGAAAACTTAAAATCATGCCTCTTTTTAGATTCCATAACTCAAAACCTAATGACTTGGGGAGTCGATGTGGCTCAAGCAATTGAGTACCTGCTTCCCAAATGGGAGGTCCTGAGTTTAGTTCCCAGTGCCTCCTAAAGAAGACAAACAAGGAACAGACAATGAGCAGACATCAAGCAAAAACAATGAGCAGACAAAAAGCAAAAACAACAAGCAGACAATGGGCAAAAACAATGAGCAGACAATGAGCAAAAACAAATGAGCAGGGAGCAGATATGGCTCAAGCAGTTGAGCACCAGCCTCCACATGGTTGGTCCTGCTTCCTCCTAAAGAAGAAACACCAGGAGACAATGAGCAAAATCAATGAGCAAAAATAGAAACAAAAAATGAGCAAACAGACAAGGAAACCATCTGGGGAATGGGGGGGTACCTAATGACCTTGATCCTACTTTTCTTTTTTCCTCATCCTATGCTTCTCAATTTCACTCTTCCCTTCTCTCTCCCTCTGGCCTGTTTTCTTTTCATCTTTACTGGCTCAATTACCTCTTACAGCTAAATCATCCTCAGAAAAGAGATGACTGCAGTTAATTTTAAGCCCTGAGTTGAAAGCTATTGTCAAAGACTTTCCAAAGCCTTAATAGGATACATAGAAATTTGCAGAAGTTTTCTTTTTTCTTCTTCAAATTTGGTCAGATAATTATAAGATTCTTAAAAAGAGTTTTTGTTACTCTTATGAGACAAAATATTCTCAAGATTTGTGCAGGTCAATGAAAGGAAATTAGAGTTTCAACCCAATATGCAACTTATTTACCCCACTTCTGTGGTCAAACACCTTGATGATAAGATCAGGGGTTTCAGAGAAGCACTGTTTCAGAGTCAAGAGTCTTGGGCTGCATCAGTGAGGAGATTTGGTCTGAACTGGATCTCAGTGGGCCTCCGAGATGGTCAAATTCTGGCTCCCCAAAATATCATAAGATTAGTCGACTTATGGGACAAAGCTGAGTTCATTCTTTCTATGACAAGGGAAAATACTACCTTGGTAGATTATTAGTAGCCTCTTGGAGTGGACAGGGTGAAATCAAGATGTTTATGAGATTTTGGGGTCTGGTTTAAAGTAGTTCTTTTAATGTTGGAGATTTGAAAGATTTTATTAAGTAGGTGTTTTAGTTTACTAGGCTGCCAAAATGAATATATCAAAAATGGGTTGGCTTTTACAAGGGGGATTTATTTGTTTGCAAGCTTACAGTTCTGAGGCCATGAAAATGTCCAAATCAAGGCATCATCAGGCACTCATGTAAGATGTTATCAATAGCAGAAAATGTGAGAAGGGGAAGGGATGGGATAAAGGGGAGTCCCTTATATTTTCTATGTGACTTTTCTGTAACCTAAAATTTCTATGAAAGTAAAGCAAAAAAAATTAAGACACTGGGGGAACATGCAGAAGAAATTGTCACTGTACATAAAAGATAACATATCTTATGGTGAAGAAAGATACTATAAAATTTTTTATTTTTAAATTGTATTTGTTTTTTAATTATTTCATTTTTTATTATTTTTATTCATTTTTTGGCTTTGTTTTTAGGGAGGTTTTGGATTACAGAATGGTCACAACTGTGGCATGGGAGGATCATTGGTGTGTGGTGTCAGTGATGGGGGGATATGTGGGGAAGGGTGCACCTGGGGCATGCCTTTATGGAATATGAATATGTTCAAGTGTGCATGGGGTGTTGTCTCGGTGAGTGGAGACCCACACAATAACTGAAAGAATATTGAATTCCCATCCTGGAAAGTTTTGCTACATTCTCTAATAGAGCGGAAAGAATCCCTAGAGTATATGGGCAGTGCCTAGCAAAGGACAGACCAATATGCCAGACCCTTGACATTGATGGCTTTACTTATGAGCCTTGTTCTTGTGAAATTGAAACTTAGCCTAGTATTGGAAGAGTTACCTCCTGAAAGTCTCCTTGTTGCTCAAATGTAGTCTCTTTAAGCCAAACTTAGTATATCACTACCTTCCACCTGGTGAGGGACATGACTGCTGGGGATGAGCCTTCTTGGCACCAATTATGATACATTTGGGAAAAAACCTTGATCAAAAGGGGGAAATCTTAAATACAAATGTTTTTATGGCTAAGAGATTTCAAAATGAATCGGGAAGTCATTCCAGAGGTTACGCCTATGCACGCATCAGGAGGATCTCATTGACTGCCACAGTAAACAGGTACTCAAGCAGGGGTGCTCCTGAGGGCTCTAGACACATCTGGACACTATAGGCAGGGTAGACAGTCTCAGGAATTCCCTGTCAGTGGGCTTTACCTCGAAATATATGTTCCCCAATGTAACAGAGATAAACTCATCATTTCCCTATACATGGCTCTTCTGCCCCTTTTATTTGAACATATAATTATTGCTATACTCATTAAATATATGCACCAGAGTCTTAAATCTTTGGTCTATTCATATGCCAGTTGAGCCCTGAAGCTCAGCGGTGTTGCAACACCTATTCTCCAGTCCATTGGACTCACCCAGGACAACTAACAAAAGGATGATGAGAGACAACCCCCATCCCCGAGTTGCATTATCTACAACTGCAAGCAAGACAGTTCCATCCACCTGCCCCATGGGATCTGAGACCCCTCTCAATCAGAAACAGAGTGTGCATCACCATCCCCAAATTTCAAGACTGAGGAATGAACAAACATAAGGGGGGAATACAGCTATGGACTAAAGCAGACATTATTATTCTAGCAATGGGAGATCTTGTAACATTGACATAAAGCCAATGGTCACCAGAGGTTCTGAGGGGAGGGAGAGGCAAGAATAGGTATAACATGGGGCATTTTGGGGACATTGGAACTGTTCTGAATGACATTGCAGTAACGGATACAGGCCATTATACATTTTGTCAAAACCTATAATAATGTGCAGTGCAAAGAGTAAATTACAATGTAAATTATTGACCACGGTTAGTAGCAATGTTTCAATATGTGTTCATCAATTGTACAAATATACTTCACTAATGAAAGATGTTGTTAATGGGGAAAAGTGGGGAATGGGGAGTGGGTGGGAAATATAGGAATCCCCCTATATTTTAGATGTATCATTTATGGAATCTAAAGCTTCTTTAAAAATAAAAAATTTTTTTAAAATATATAAAGAATAACAAAAAAGTTGTATTTCTCTTTTTTTAGATTTGTTCTTTGTTGGTATCAGTTTCTTTTTTCATGTATTTCATTCCTTTGTTTTCATGTTTCCCATTTATTTTGGAATCTGTATCTGATAATTCCATTATTTCACATTATTGAACATCTAATTGTATATTTTACATCTCTTTTGTTCATGGCAGATTATATCCTAATATGTTTTATAATTTTGGACTGTCAGTTCATGTTTGGATGATTTTAATCTATGTACATCCTGTGAGACCTGAGTTGAAGATGTGTCCCTCCAGAATGGTTTTAAATTTGCTTTTGGCAATAGCCACATGGATAGTAAATCACAGGACCACTTCTATGCCAATATTTAACTTATCAGTTTTAGACCTTGCAAATGGTGTAAATTAATTTCTCAAACTTGTGTGAAGATAAGAACTCTGATTATGAAACCTCAGGGAAGATTTTTTTCCTACTTAGAACCCAGGGAAAAAACAGATACACTTACTTGTTATGTCTCTTTGGTAGCTAGAGTTTATCTAGTATTTTCACTGTGGTTGGAACTCTTCGATTAACTTGCTATCAATTCTAAATCAATGTCCCCTGAAGGCCCGAGGTCTTATTTTCCCCTAGGATGCTACTAAAACCCAAGCCCCTATGTTAGATTCAACTACAAAATACTGCAGAGAAGCAGCAATAGTTCAGGTACTTACAGCTGTGGTTTTCAGTTCCTGCTTGTGTTAGGCCCATGAGGATATGCCTTAATTATTGTGGGGGCACCTAAGCATTTAAAAGGATACTTATTACACTTAATAAACATTTCTAGCTTTTTTGAAAAGTAGGAATATTTTCAACTTCCTTCACCCCTACAAAACTGGAAATGGAGAACACCTTTTTCATTATTTAGAATATTTCTAATATGCACTCTTTTTCACCACACTTTTCACTACTAAAAACAGGCTCTTTCAAACGAAATCTTGACTTTCCAGACCATTGTTTTGACTACAGGCTTTAATAAAATAAAAAACAAAACAAAACAAAACAAACAAAAAACACTCTATTTTGAAAAACAAAGTTGAATAGTAACCTCTTT
This sequence comes from Cabassous unicinctus, assembly GCA_029593785.1. Taxonomy (NCBI): domain Eukaryota; kingdom Metazoa; phylum Chordata; class Mammalia; order Cingulata; family Chlamyphoridae; genus Cabassous; species Cabassous unicinctus. Next base: position 8,016 of record JAQZBX010097050.1, read on the forward strand.
GGACTGTATCCATCCCTGAACCAATGAATTTCAGTCCATGACCTCGTCTTCAGAGAGGAATGGCTTTGGACAGGGTCAGGAAATTAATGTATATATTTCAAAATATACAGGTTAATGGGCTTATCTTTTCTGGTATCTACTTTTTAAAATTTGTTTTCCTTTCAACATTATATTAGGAAAATTTTCAAACATACAGGTTTTAAAAATGATACAGTGAACACCTACAACCTTACTACCTAGACTCAATAATTGTTTACAATTTGCCATATTTTAAAGGATGTATGTATTTAAGAATTCATATATATTCATAGGGTGAATCATTTGAAAATAAGTTGTATATATTTAATACTTCACCTCTGAAACTTCAACATACATCTTCTAAGAGCGAGGACATTTTTATACATATCCCTTAAGAATGTTGACAATAGTCCCAAATATCATCTAATTCCAAGTCTATGTACAAATTTCTGTAAGTGTTTTTTTATTACAGCTTTTTTTTCCCTTAGTGGATTTTTACATGAAGAGAACACACTGTTGCTTTTGGGTGTCTTAAATATGGCCAAAGCTTTGGAAGAAGGGGATGGCTATTTCATCATTTGACCACAAAAAGCCCAAGAAACAGAAATACATAATCTAAATAGATCATCTGTGGTGTGTTTCCCAATATTCTGGGAATATTGGAGTGGCAAAAAAGAGTCATTTAATCAACCTTAATTTTTCAAACCTAATGTAAATTGCCCAAAATTCAAGATTTTTAAAATATGTTAGATTCATTCCTGCTTTCTTCTTTTGTTGGTTATAATTGAGTGTAAATTCTTTAATCTTTGAAGAACAACTATTTTTACACAAGATGAATGGTTATGCCTTTCACTTAAGCTTTCAAAAATTACCTTCTGTAGTCACCTTAGGACTGAGGGTCTGTGCTCTAAATCTCCCCCTCTTCATTTCCTAGTGACGATACACGATCACCTACATATTTAGCCAACTCCTCAGTGAACTCCACCCTGGGACAAGTGAGTTGGTCTAGGAAGCTGAAGGATACCGTAGCAATAAGCAAAACAAGCACAAACATCCACAAACATTATCTTGCCCTGAATTACCTTGCCCTTCTAGATTCAAATCAGGTGATTTAAAGCTAAAATTAGCTTCAGCAAACATTTGGCATTACTATAAAGCCAAGGCTACATTTTTCAAGGCAAAGGTTTCCCAATTGTTAAGATTTTTCACATTTACTGGATAAGATTGTAAAAGTGATGATAATGATTTATTAGCTATTTTAAATAGTATTAAGTTTACAGGTTTCTAAGGCGTTTTGATTTTAGAAAACTAATTTCCCCATATTTAATATTTAAAACCATTTTTTCCTGCTTTAAGTGCATATATTTCTGGTGAATATAATGGTGAGTGAAATGACTGACCTGTATCTCTTATACCTCCAGGTACTACTCAGTGTCTCTTCCTGACAGGACTGATTTTTTTTCTTATTCTACCTACCCCACCTTCCCTTTCTTGATTTTTTCCCAGTGTCTTTATGTTAAAGTATCCCACATCTTAAATGACTAAATAAAACCCTGTAAGTTCCTCTAGCTTCTGTCCTTCCTCCTCCCTTCACAGCCAAACTTCCTGAAAGTATTATGTCGATTTGCTCTTAGTACTTTCTCACCTCTCATTTACTTCTCAACCTACACAATCTGCTCCCACCTCTACCATTTCACTGAAACTTGCTTTTGCTTCTGTCTTTTCCATTCTTATTTTCCCTGAGGAAATTTCTTCATTTTGCACCTGACTCCTTTTCAGTACCAGTGTCCACCTCTGCCTGAAAATGCCCCTCGGTCTTCAAATAGTTCTGATGAATGACTGGCACACAGACAATCATTGGTTTGGCTGGTTATGGGTCAGTTTCTATCCCTAGTCCAATCAGCAATGAAACATATGGGGTCATGGTCACAGTCCTACTCCTTCTAGGATCTGTAGGAGGGCGTGTTTTTAAAAAAAGGATTATGGGCAGGGAAGACATTCAAAATTAAATAGAATATCATTGCCTTCCATTGGGTCAAATAGAACCCTAAAAGTCTCCTTTACACATAGGAAATCCTAGAATCTGATAGAAATAAATCATTCCCTGACTAGGGCCCCATTAGGCAGGTCCTTGTCCTAAGAAATAGTTTCCTCACATTGAATACAATAACATATATTTATTGAGTAAGCAGAGGGTGGTTGATCATGATTCTAAAAATACTTCCCACTAAACTATAGAGTGTTCCCTGGGGAAATTGTCATTTTACAAGCCTTATTTTGTTCTCTGAAAATTTTCTCTCTTCCACCAGGCTTTTATACTCCCCATAGGCACAGCAACACCTCTATTTTTTTTTAAAATAAAATTTTATTGAAGTATATCATTCATACATGAACATACATAAACAATAAGTGTATAGCAACAATTTGAGAATTTACAAAACAAACATGCACATCATCATACAGGGATCCCATTCTTCACCCCACCACCAACAGTTTGCATTGTTGTGAAACATTTGTTACAAACTATGAAAGAGCATTGTCAAGATATTACTACTAAATTATAGCCCATATCCTACATTTGGTGTATTTGTCCCCCAACCCACCCAACTATTAACACCCTGTATTAGTATTATATATTTGTTATCATTCAGGAGAAAACATTTTCATGTTTGTCCTGTTAACCACAGTCCACCATCTACCACTGGAGTCTCTGTGTTATGCAGTTCCATGCTTTGCACAGTTCATTCAAAGTGCACACTCAGTGGCTCTTGTTTTCATCACAGAGTTGTGCTGTAATCATCTCAGTCAATTGTAGAATGTTTTCATTACTGCAAAAGGAAAAATCTCATGCCTACTTATACTTCCTTATTATTTTCCCTTAGTATTGAAATAATATCTTCTTGCCTTTGTTGCAAAAGTTACAATATTACTGTTAACTACCATTCATATGTTACATTACTTGTAATTTTCCCATGTAGCACCATATTCTTAGCACTTTGTAAAAGAAGAGCATTCTTATATTTATACTATTAACCACAATCTTCATCTACCACCGAAATCACTAAGTTATACATATCCTAGTGTATTAGTCAGCCAAAGGGGTGCTGATACAAAATACCAGTAATCTGTTGGGTTTTATAAAGAGCATTTACTTGGGGTAGAAGTTTCCAGTTACCAAGCCATAAAGTATAAGTTAACTTTCTTCACCAAAGTCTGTTGCCATGTGTTGGAGCAAGATGGCTGCCAACATCTGCAAGGGCTCAGGCTTCCAGGGTTCCTCTCTTCCTGGGGCTCGTTTTTCTCTGGGCTCAGTTGCTCTGCTCTCTCCATAAGTCCAGCTATAAATTGTCAGGCGAATAGCTTGTCTCTCTTCCTGGGACCTCTGCCATGTCTAACGGAACCTTTTCTCCTTCCTCACATATCTGCTTCTCTGTGTGTTTAATTCCCAGGGCTCCAATATGAAAACTCAGGCTTTCTCCTCTACCATGTCATTTTCTCTGTGTGTCCCCAGGGACAGGAACTCAATGTCCTACTGATGTGGCCCAATCAAAGCCTTAATCATTATTTAATCAAGTAAAAGTGAAAACTCTGAATCCAATTCAATCTAATATGCCAAGAGGAGCACACCAATTTACTAAAATAATCCAATATCTATTTTTGGAATTCATAAATAATGCCAAACTGCTACACTCCACCCTCT
>JAQZBX010097051.1:0-11733 GCA_029593785.1 Cabassous unicinctus
CTAAGGCTTGTTTGAACCCGGGACCTTGTACATGGGAAGGAGGCATTCAACTACTGAGCTACAGCCACTCCAGCTGTTCATGGTCTCTTGACTAGGAGTACAATTATGGGGAAGTGGGACAAAGAGTTGACATCGGGACAGAAAATGAAGTTATTGTACTTATAACTGCTGGTGAAAAATCTTAGGAAGAAACTATCTTCAAGCCCCTGCTACAGGAAACTAGCCTCTAAACAAGTGCTGTTTTGTGAAATGTCAAAGCCAGACCAACTTGTTGAGAGGGTTGCTTTCAAAGATTCCAGAGTCATGATAAAGGGTGATATGGTAGTTCTGAAAGCAATTTGCTAGGCTCAGAAGTTTTTCTGATGTAGAGTTCCATTCATGTGTTTCTCATCGGTCTCCTGTATTTCAGGGAGAGGGGGCGATGAAGCCTAGGGCCAAGGCCCTGGTTCCTCTCTGAGGAAGACATTCTGAAATCTGAAAAGAGATGAGATCTGTTGGAAATAGAGAAATTCTGACAGCCCATGTTCACCCTTTCTCCTTGGCTCCGTGTTAAGGATATGGCTTCTCTTTGCCTCGCTCATCACCAGGTAAGGTGTAACACTGTGATATTCATGAGTATTCAGGTTTCCCAAAGCCCTTAGGATAGAGTCTAAACTTCTTAATTTGACCTGCAAGGTACTTCACGATCTGGCCTCTGTCTACCTTGCCAGGCTCTTCCCTCACCCCTCCGACCTTACATTCTCAGCTCCAGTCTTACTGAAACTCTTTCAACTCTTCAATTCTCTGTACCTTTTGAGGCCTTGGCCCAGTCCACACTGTCCCTCTGCCTGGGGGACTCCTCCCATGAGCCTGCTCCTTCACCTGAATGACGTCTCATCAGCCTATAGGCATTGGTCTAAATGTGATTTCCTCTAGATGCTTCCCTGACCCCTTCAGACAGGTGAGTCAGAGCCTTTATAGAGAGAACCATTACAACCCTGGACTCTCCTATTCCTGGAGGCTTCTCCTCATATAATGTTAAGCGTATTAAGATATATGCTATTATGGCTCTTGCTGTAAACATTTTGAAATCATTTTTGTAGTTTTGCTTTTGGCCATGAGTAATTAACTTAATTTGTCATTGACTATGACAGGGTCAAGTAACACATTTGGATGCCAACTCAGATATTAACCTGCTGTGATGTGATCTTGGGTAAGTTACTTAACTTCTCTGAATCTCAGTGATGCTATCTGAAACAAGGAAGATCTACTTAAATGATCTAAGGCCCCATTTAGCTCTAAGAGTCTATGACTTTACCATTAATGGTGGGGAGAGAAGATTTTGGTGGTGGTAAGTGCATGGAGACAGGTGTGAGGCACAGATTCTTTACTCCACTGTTGTGACAAGCACAAAGGAGATGGAGACCACTGGCCACTGGTAGGTACTCTGGCCATTGAGTAGAAAAGATAGTTCCACAAATTTGTATAGAAGAGACAGTACTAAAACTGAAAATAAGGACAAATATTTACTTTCTATCATGAACAATTTAATATATGAGCCTATAATCAGAGAAAAGAAATTCAGAGCACTCAACCTAAAAATACATTTCCCTAAACAAGACCGACGAGTGAATCATGATTATAATTGTTTGTACTAACCCCTAAGGCTTGGCGTTAGTAACGACCACCTAGAATGTGTTGTAAAATTAATCAAGTGGTTAGAAAGACCAACTCTCAATATTATTTCAATTAATTCTGCTGAGAAGTGATGTGAGACATTAGATTTTCTGTGAATATAATGTTTTCACATTATGGAATAAGAAATGACTAGTTTCTACCTTTGTATAAAGGATTCTGTATTTCATTCTTACACACATCAATATCTTAATGCAATCTTAAAAAGTATTTATTTTTTTTCAGATGTTAAAGTAATACAAGTTCAATACAAAATATGTACTTTTAATCCCAACAACCGGAGACAAAAACTGATATTTTGTACATATCTTTTCTCTCTTTCTTGTCATACAGTACTATAGCTACTAATACATATTTCCAAAAATGGCATCAAATTATGTCTGCAGAGTTTGAATGGGGAGGTCACCTGTCTGGAACCTAAAGTATCGACGGCCATATGATAATATACCTGGCATGTCTGAGAATTCATGAGGCTGATAGCCCATAAAAGATGTTTTCCATGCATGGAGAAAGAGGAAGGCAAAATGAGGATAAGACAGGGGAGATAAGGGTATCTGCCATATATGCCGGTCCTTCCACAAGTGCATGCATTCTCATCTGAGCCCTGTGGAAATAAAAGCAATAGCCAGAAACTAAGACACAGCAGCACTGCCTTGATGCTCAGGGGACAAAATGAGACCTCAAGTTTGGGAGCAGGGCTTCCTCCCACCTCTGTTTAGAGAAGGTATCAGTGGCTTAGACATTAGCATCTCCCATGTCAGCAACTCTAGCAATGGAAGGGGTGAGGTTCCCTTATGTGGCTTCTTTATGTGAAGAAATGAATGTGCACGGCTGGAGTTGAAGAAAAGATGGCAGATTCTCTGGGTTACTAGAGCCAGGAGATTGCCGCATGAGCCTGGATGGCAAACCCAGGCTTAACCAGGGATTAAGCCTGGATGCTGGAATCTTCTGGAAACAGGTGGGAGCAATAGACAGTGAAATTTGGGTTCTTAGTAATACATGACTGCCACTGTATTCCCAGTCTGAAGCTTTGGGAAACTCAGATTATATATGGTTTTAAACCCATTCCCCTCCCCATCCTCCTAAGTATCTTCCTTGAAAATTTCCCCAAAGGATTAAACATGTTTCTACAATATAATTTTTTGTGGCAGAACAGTGCTCCAGTTTATGAATGGACAATACATTTTAATCAATTCCCTGTGGTTTAATACTTGGGGCTTCGAACAAGTGTCTATCAACAGATGAATAAACAAAATGTAGTAGATCCATAAATGGAATATTATTCAGCCGTAAAAAATAAGTGAAGTGCTGGCACATGCTACAACATGGATGAAACTTGAAGATATCATGTTGAATGAAATAAGCCAGACACAAAAGGAAAAATATTGTGTGATTACCCGATAACCAAAAGAATACTGAATTCCCATCCTGGGGAGCTCTGCCACATTCTCTGATGGAACAGCAAGAATCCCCCAAGTACAGAGGCAATGGCTAGTGAAGGAGAATGGTCCATTGACGGGCCCTTGATATTGATGACTGTGCTTATGAATCTTTACTCTTGAAATTGAAACTTAGCATAGTATAGGGTGCCTAAGTGTTACCTCCTGGGAGCCTCCTTGTTGCTCAAACGTGGCCTCTCTCTAAGCTGAACTCAGCATATAAATGCAATAACTTCCCCCCAGCGTGGGACATGACTCTCAGGGATGAGCCTCCCTGACACCAAGGGATTACTACCAACCACCAACTAGCAATGCAGTTGGAAAAAGACCTTGACCAAAAGGGGGAAAAGGTAAAGACAAATGAGTTTATATGGCTAAGAGACTTCAAAGTGAGTTGGGAGGTCATTCCAGAGGTTATATTTATACACGTCTCAGCAGGATCTCATTGACTGCCAAATTAGACACTACCCCAAATAGTAGGGCTCCTTGAGGGCTCTGGAGACACCCAGGCACTATGGTCAGGGTAGATAGCTCATGAGTTTGGTGCCTTGCCAGCAGGCCCTACTTTGAGGTTTGTGCTCCCCAGTGTTACAGAATTGGACTCAGTTGTGGTTTCCCTACACATGGCTCTTCAACCTTTCTATTTGAACCTATAGTCAGTGCTGGAGTTGGTAGGTGTACCTCCAAGAGACTTGAATATTTGGACTGTCCATGTGCCAGCTGGGCCCTGAGCCTCAATGGAGTTGCAACCCCAACTTTCAAGTTCATTGGACTCACCCAGGACAACTAACAGGGAGTTGATGATGGATAACCACCATACCAAGGAACCGAGAAAGCCTACAATTGAAAGCAAGAGAGTCCCATTCATGGGCCATATGGGACTGAAGCCCCCTCTCAATTAGAGGTGGAGTAGGCATCAACATCCCAGAATCCTCAGGATTGGGGAATGAACTATGGACTAGGGTGGACTTACTGGTATTCTACTATAGACTTATTATGATTCTAGCAATGGAAGAATTTATATCACTGATGTGGAGGCAGTGGCCACTGGAAGTTCTGAGGTCAAGGAGAGGGAAAACAAGGAGAGGGGGCATTTTTGGGACTTGGGAATTGTCATGAATGGCATTGCAATGACAGATACAGGCCATTATATATCTTGCTATAACCTACAGAATTGTGTGGGAGAGAGTGTAAACTACAATGTAAACTGTAATCCACACTTAGTGGCAATGCTCCAAAATGTGTTCATCAATTGCAAAGAATGTACCACAATAATGAAGGATGTTGTTAATGGGGGCAAATGTGAGTGGTGTGGGGAGTGGGGCATATGGGAATCCCCTATATTTTTTATGTAACATTTATGTAATCTAAATACCTTTTTTAAAAAATTAAAAAAAAAATTGTGTGATTTATCTTATATGAAGTACTTTAGAATAAGCAAATTCATAGACACAGAAAGCCAAAGAGTGGTTACATGGTTGGCAGGAGGGGGAAATGGGAAATTATTGCTAAATGAGTATGAATTTTGGTTTAGGATGATGAAAATAGTCTGGAAATAGATAGGGGTGAAAGTTACACAGTATTGTCAATGTACTTAATGTTAAAGATTTGTCCACATAAAATTGTTAAAATGATTTTTATGTTATGCATATTTTACTACAATTTTAAAATAATTGTATTTTTTATTGTTAATATTTTTTGATAAATTATCTTGTAGCAAAATAGCTGTCAAATCTATAATTTGTGATCATTTCTTTAGGATAGATTACTAGGAGTGTACTTTTGGGATCAAAGAGGAGACAAAGTGTTCAAGATTTTGATACATATTGCCAAGCTGCTCTCCATACAGTTGGCTGTTTTATATCTCCTCCTTTATAAAATAAGCAATCCTGTAAAAATATGTTTTCATAGACTACAAGATTGACTAAAATGTGCAGGGTTTTTGTTTTATTTTTAGAATAAATTATTATAGCATTGTATTGATTTGGAAATTATGCTCCATGAAAATTTGAAATTAAAAGGTTCAAATACAAAGACTTAGCCAGCCACACACATCAATGACAGCTTAGACCAATTCACATTATTTTTAAAGAAGGATAGAGTTTATGAAAGAAAGATGCATCACAAACCAAAGAATAGATTCACCTGTTATCTATGCAAAATAACATGCTGCAGCAGGGCAAGATGCTATCTTTTGCAATTCTGGAAAATGAGTTTGCCATTATTTTGATATGATAGTCAGAGCCAATGCCTCATAGAGGAAAAATATAAAATTCTATGACCATCAGAGTATTGGTGCATCCATTCAATATTACAAGGAATGCTGCTTAAGGTAGTTGTTCTGGTCTGCTGGGCTGCCGAAAGCAATATACCAGAAATGGGTTGGCTTTTAGCAATGGGAATTTACTAACTTACATGCTTACAGTTTTGAGGCTGAGAAAAATGTCCAAATCAAGGCATTATCAGGTGATGCTTTCTCCCTGACGACCGTCTGCCTGAGATTCTGGACTCCTCCGTCACATGGCGGCATCTGCTGGTCTTTTCCTTCTCTCCCAGGTTTCGTTGCTTCCAGCTTCTCACTTCTGTGGCTTTCTCTTTCTGAATTTCATTCTCTTATAAAGGACTCCAGTAAGAGGATTAAGACCCACCCTGGGCCTCACCTTAACTGAAATAACCTAATCAAAAGGTCCTAGTTAAAATGGGTCCACACCCACAGGGATGGATTAACTTTAAGAACACACTTTTCTGGGGTCCGTACAACTTCAAACCATCACAACAATATATAGTGTTAATTCTCAGGGAAACTAACATAACTTATTGTTATGTGGTACAGAGCATGGGTGTCTAGACCACAACAAGGCAGTTGGCATAATGACACAAAATAGGCGTTGGGTTGAGGACAGCATTTTATGGTGGAATATGGAATGTCACTTGGGTGTATGGATGGTTCTCACTAGGACCGCCATCTTTGGAATCAGAGGTGCAGAGGGTCAAAAGGGAAAGTTCATGGTCTCCTGGTCTGGTCACTCAGGTGGTAGGGTCTCCTCTTCAGCCTCCTACCACTTCACAAACTGGTCCCTGCTTGAACTCTCCACTCACAGGGAACTTTTCCTATCTGTGATGTAAGAGGCACACCAAACACAAATATCTTTATTAATTACACCAGGGATAAGTAAAACCTTTTTATTTCTGGAGGATTTGGAACTTAATTTTTAGTGGGAAGAGATAAATTATGAAGGCAGCATGGCGGTCATGTAGGCTATAAAGGATTTCTCTCCCTTCCAGCCCTTTGTAACATGCACTTTCTCACCCTCTTTGAAGTTGGGCATAGCCATATTTTTGTTGCTTTGGCTAATGAAATGTGAGTGGAAGTGGCATATCGATGACAAATGGGACCTTCAAAAGCCTGGGATGTGAATCCCCATATTTGCTTCCTCTGACCAAAGAGATCAGGACAATGTGTGTGGCGATGCTGCCTCCCACAGTCTGGCTCCCTGAGTGACTGTGATGGGCAGAACCCGCCCACCAAATACATGGGACTTGCAGTGTGTAAAATGGCTTGTGCTGGGTTATGACACTGAGATTTCGGCACCATCTGTTACTGTGGCAAAACCTCTCCCATCCTTACTGCTGCAGGCAGTTTTAGCAGGGATTATTTTAAAATGCCAACTTGCCTGATATAACCTTGGTTAATATATGCTTTTGGTCCAATGTCCTATCCATCTGCAGCTGTGATAGCAGGCACTCACAACCTTTGTTCAGATACCTTAACAGTAAGTAAAGAGATTTAATTGCTTTCAGCATTTTGAATTGACTAAGACACAGTAAACTAACTCATCTTAGGAAACTCTTTAAACCTTAGAAAACGGTGCAAACCAAATTCAGGATAGGTGTTTCCTCCGGAGAGCCAAGGAGGGAAACGGGATACTGGAAGGAAGGGTAAATGGGATCTTCACCTTCATACAATATGCTTTATTATTATTTTCTTTTAATTTTGAACCAAACAATGTAATATTAAGATTTTTACATATCTGGGTTATAGGTATTTGAGTGAATATATTGTGTTCTCTCTATTTTCATACCGTACACTTGAAAAAATTCAAAATATTTTTTTGAAAAGAAAGCTGCTTAAGAACAATGGTTGAAATCAAAAGGATTTTCTCATATTGTCAGAAAACCCTCATTAAGCAGAGGCCCTTTTTCCTAAAGAATCCTAGATAGTTGAGATTTACCTGGATTAAAACAAAATATTCTTTAAACTTAAGAAGGGCAGATTGTAGAAAGGGCAATTCTCATATCATCATTTCTGTATGTTTGAATTCTTGTCCTTGAATATTTCAAAAAAGAACTCTTTCCTCTAGGTTAGTTCTCCACTGGAGAAAGTCCACTTCTCCAATGTGACCATCAGATGAATAATGACGCATAGATATATGCAATGAAAAGAACAAACTATTTGAATTTAGGTTAGTTTAAAATCCCAACTTTAACAGCTACTTTGTGTGTGGGTGACCTCAGGAAAGTCAATTATCTTCCCTGGACTTCAGTTTCTTCATTAGAAAATAAAAAGGGGGTAGAGAATTAAGACAAATTCCAATAGGGTAGAGTATGTATTAGCCTACTGATATTTTTCAGTACTCCAGTTTCACAACAGAATACCAAGCAAATGTCAAATACACTCTACATAATGTTGTACACCATCACTTGGAGATTAAAGAACCTGAAATCTGAATAGCTTACATCTTAAGATCTGTGCAGAGAGTATGTACTTCATTCAAATGTGGACAGGAGCAAAGATGTTCTCATTCTGACCTCATCTCTGCTCTATTTAAAATCCTTCCATGGTATTTTACACTTACCATTTTCATTTTCTAAGTTACTAGTGAGATCAGGCATATTTTCTTCTTTTCTTAGATTTACCAGACATTTGTATTTCCCCCAGAGTCAGTCTGGGTTTCTAATGTCTTTGAAGATAGGGACAGGAGCAGACCATTAAGGAAAACAGCATAGGGTGTGGTAGGGAAATTAGAGCAAGGGGACGGGTGGGAAGTTCCCAGGTCCAACGCCCAGCCCTTCCCTTGGACTCTCACCCCCTGATTTCTCTCAGAGCTATATTTCCTCCTTTCTTCTGATCCTTTGCCTCCAGGGCCAGATCATTTTCTCAGGTCCTAACTCCTCTTCCCTTCCGTTCTTTTAACCAGGACTTTCATCCCCAAACATACAACTAGGGGACCTCAGTGCTGCAGAACAGAGGCACCCCACTGAGCTGGACACCCTCTGAAGACAGGGGTAAAGGCTGATGATAACCACATTCCATTTGAAAAATTAACACCAGCCTTTCAACATGATAAAAATAAACGCCCATATAGTGGTATTGTCCTTTTGCTCCAGTGTTGTAAACAATAGTCAAAATTATGATTAAGTAGGAAAATGCATGGAAAGTACTTTCCTATTGGCATTTGTCATTACATTTGCCATTCCAGTTTAAAAGACCCACCATATTTTTCATTGCTTTCTGTGAAACTTTACCTAGCAATACCTCAGTATATATTCTAAAAGCTGCTATCCTCCTAATCCTAGCAATATTACATATCTGGGGATATCCTCTTTCAGTGTCAGAGTTTTGGCTTTTTATGGTTTGCTTTGTATTTCTTTTTGTTGTTGTTTGTGTTATAGAGGGTAGGAGTTGTTGATTTAATTATTTTATGTTAACATTTATTAAGCACTTATTACTTGGCAAGCACTTTCAGGTGCTATGGCAGTTTGATATTGTTTATGAATTCCCAAAATAGATTTGGATTATATTTGTAAACTGGTCTGTCCCTCCAGGCATATTAGATTATATTGGATTCAGAGGTTTCACTCTTACTTGATTAAATAATGATTAAGGCTTTGATTGGGCCACATCAGCAGAACTTGCGTCTACACCTCCCTAGTAGGTGGGGACTCACAGAGAAAAGGACATGGCAGAGAACAGAGTTTGGGGTTTTAGTGCTGGAGCCCCGGGAAGTAAACACACAGGAGAAGAACACGGAGGAGTAGAGACGGCTCCATAGACACGGCAGAGGCCCCGGGAAGAGAAGGAGCCCGATAGTCTACAGCTGACCTTGTGGAGAGACCAGAGCAGCTGAGCCCAGGGAGGAACAAGTCCTGGGAGAGAGGTGAGACTTATCCCAGCCTACAGCTGAGATTGGAAGAAGCTGGGACAACGGAGTCTTAAGAGGAAGAGGAAGGCTGGACCCTTGCAGGTGTTGCCCTTCCATATTGCTCCAACACATGGCAACAGACTTTGGTGAGAGAAGTAACTTTCACTTTATGGCCTGGTAACTGTTAGCTTCTACCCCAAATAAATACCCTTTATAAAAGCCAACAGATGTCCGGTATTTTGTATCTGCACCCCTTTCACTGACTAATACAGGTGGACTACATTTGTTTCTGAAAAGTGCCCATGATGAGGAAGTTGAGGAAGGTACAAAGAAGTTGCCCAAATTTAAACAAGCAGTAAATGTCAGAGCCAGGATTCAAACCCACTATTTTTGACATAAAATTATTTTCTCTTTCCCTTCCACTATAAATAAGAAGAAGATTTTGATACTTTCTCTTTGGCAGGAACCAGAATAGTATAAAAAATATTAAAGGAGGAAAAGTTCTTAATGTGACAAATATAAAAATCTAAGCCCCATTCTGTGTCTAGAAACAAGGCAGCTGCAATGGAAGTGCAGAAAGCAATGCCAAGACACATTCTTCTTTCAAAACCCAAGACACATAAAATGAGGGAGGCACTGAGATGATGGCAAGTGTCCAAAAATGAAGACGCAGAATTCCTTAACTCTAAGCCCCAGAGAAAGACACGCGGAATCATCAAGTTCTTGCAGAGCTTCATGAGCCTTTTTATCTTCAGGCTGGGATTTATAACAATCACCAGGTAGGTTTGAGCTAAGAAAAATGAGTTGTCAAATAGAGGCAATAAAAATTGCAAGTACAAGCAACCATCAAACTGATAAAACTGTCACATCTGTGCTTATGAAACAACAATTGCATTCATTACGTCCAAACTCCTGGTACTTAATAATGTCTGCCGAGGAAGCTAAGCTCCATTTGGAGTTTTGCTGTTAAGCACAAATATATCTGAAAGAGACTTGACTGCTTGAGTTATTTGTAATTTTACAGAGAATGCAGTGAAATTGTCTTGAGAGGAATCCACTGGTATCTGGGAAAATTTTCAAAAGGGACCTCTCAGTCCCAAGTGTTTTGAAGAGTACATCCGGCATTGGTTGGGGGGACAAGGGAGAGATCAAACGGTTCACATTTTTATTTTTAGAAAAAAGAAATGATGCTTTAATTACCACGCTGAGTGTGTTTTCCCTCAGGAAAATCCTCTTTCTGTAGGTCCTCATAATGAGAGGAGTTGATGGAATGACAGAGAAAAAAGGAGAGAAGAGAAGGGGGGGCAAAGAGTGTCAAAAGTATGGAAAGAGGGAGAGAGGGAAAAGAACGTGAGAGAGAAGACCCAGGATGGAAAACACTTAGAGACTATTTGACTTTTTTATCACTACCTGTTTTTAATGAGCTATTTTCCTATATCTTTATCCTCACTAAAAATTAATATTATTCAGCTCAAGGAGCAAAAATGAGGGCGAGAAAGTAAATGTCTTCATTGTCATACAAAGGGTGATTATTAAGTTGGTTAAGTTTTCTACTCCTTTTCCTACTGCTTCTGACTTCTCTAGCTTTTGTCTATTTTAGTGTTTGGTGGAGGAGGACTAAAATAATGTATTTTACTTGCTCTCATGGAAACAGATGTGTGAAGAGTTGAAGACTGTTGGTTGGAAATGTTATTGTGGACAATTCTGGAATTTGAGTGATTCCAGATTTCCCTCTCATTAGTGATAGAAGAGTTCATGTTCTGTTCTTTAAAACCACCACCCTCTTGTCAACTGGAGGGTAAAGGGCTTTTCAGGATAGGAGGCTCTGATCAGGATGGCAAGATAAGGAGAAGATAACAGGGAGAGATGTGCAAAAGGACATTTTTCCAAACGTCTTACATTCAAGGACTTGGTTTCCAAAACTACCTGCCTTACCCATTACATACCTCACTTCAATCCACTCTGCCTGCCTCCCACTATTAACCCCTTCCCTTTCGGCCCATTACCTTCTATTCATGCTTTCTTAAGCTGTAAACTTCTCTGTGTCTCCAGAGACATTTTAATTTCTCCTTTTTTGTTTTGTCACATTCGAGGATTACCCAGAGCAGTGCTGCTTCTCACTTGTGACTACCACGAGATCGTTTGTGCTGCTTTGTTACGCAGCTCTCCACCACGCTGTTTCAGCTTTCTGGGTGGGTCCCAGGCAGGCTCTGACTTTGCCAGCAACTTTGAATTACAGATGTTGCTTGGCATCTGTTCTCCTTACCAACTGCCACAACTAAACAAAACTTCCCCCACCCCCAGTCAAAACTCTATGCTGCTACCATTAGAATCACCAAGAAAATAAATATCAGTGCTCCATCTGGGGGCCATGTGTCACTCATCCCCTCCCTCCATCCCCCACACAGATTTCAAGTATGGTTCGGCAAGCCTAGCTCTATGTAAAACTTGGTGAAAACCAAGTTTCAGAAGCCTCG
>JAQZBX010097052.1:0-11733 GCA_029593785.1 Cabassous unicinctus
TTTTTAAGATTTATTTATTTTATTTATTTATCCCCCCCTTGCTGCTTGTGCTGCTGTGTCCATTTGCTGCGTGTCTTCTCTGTGTCTGCTTATCTCCCCCTTGCTGCGAGGTCTTGCCACATCAGCCCACGGCGCCGCGCGAGCCGGCCTGCCCTCACAAGGAGGCGCCGGGAAGCGAACCCAGGGCCTCTCATATGGTAAACGGGTGCGCTATCCATTGCGCCACACCCGCTTCCTGCCGTGAGGTTGCTGCATCAGCCCACCGCACCGCTCAGGCCGGCGTGCCCTCACAAGGAGGCCTCGGGACGTGAACCCGGGCCTCCCATATGGTAAACGGGGGCTCTATCCACTGAGCCACACCCGCTTCCCTTCTATTTTCTTAATATGACTTGTAATTGTTTGCTGTTGTCTGGGCATCTGATTATGATGGTGAGTTTACTCAGAAGCTCAATTTCTCTTTTGTAGGGACTTAGTCATGGGAATCTGTGTGTTACTACTTTTCTTTGATTCTTGGTTCAACCTGTTCTGGGTCTTTAGGATTGTCCCTGTTAGTTGCTCAAAACTGGGTTAATGGGTTGCAGACCCGCTTCCATGGGCCTTGGGGAGGGATACTGTAATGGCCAGAAAAAGCCTCTCTTACTTTTAATTTCCTCACATGCACTTCCCTGGCAGGACAGCAGATGGCGATCTTTGACAGCCCTCTCATTTTTAAGCCTGGTTGGAGTGTGTTCACTATAACACAGACTGGATCAATGTGGCAGAGGTTCCTGCCTGGAGGCCAAGAGCCTCGCAATTCAAACTCTCAGAGGTTGTTCTCCAACCTTTGCTGGCAGCTTCCTCTCTTTTCCAGGGTAGGAAATAATTCCACTTCCCTTTGCATTCTCAACAATCTGTCCCAGTCAGTAGAGAGGGTGATTGAGAGGGTCGGATCTCTTTAGTCCTGTGCCAGCTGCCAAGGAAAAAATGGTGTGGCCCCACCTGGCCTGAAGGGCTTGTGGGACACAGCAGACCAAATCTGTGGGTCAAAAGCTGAGTCAGGGTTCAGCTGTGTCCCTCCCTCTCCCATTTCCTGGGGAGGTGGATCCCTGTGGCCCCCTCTGTCTGTAGCCACCGGCCCGGATCCCTGAGAATTCAAGTGTCTATAGAGTCGGGGAGAATGCCGGCAGTCAGCTGCAGCTGAGCTTTAACTCACAGTTTTGTCATCGCAATCCTTTTCCTTTTCCCCTCTCTCTTCTGGGTGGTGTCTAGCCTTCCCCTGATGACCTAAACCTAGAACATTTTTTTCCAGGCCCTTTTTGCCTGTCCTTTAGCTATTTTTCTGGGAGAGGAGAGAGTCTCATGTTTTTCTAGTCCTGACATGTGTCACATCTTCTGCACCACTTCTTTTCTCCTATCAGTTTCTCACCATCAATCTGCCCTCTCAAAGATTACATTAATTTAGACAACCTACAGGAGTGCCTGGGTTCAACACTCTCATCGACTTGGGCACTTTTTTTTTTTTTTAAGATTTAATTTTATTTATTTATTCCCCGCCCCCCATTGTTTTGCGCTCGCTGTCTGTTCTCTGTGTGTTCTTCTGTGTCTGCTTGTCTTCTCTTTAGGCAGCACCAGGAACTGATTCTGGGACCTTCCAGAGTGGGAGAGAGGTGCTCAACCCCTTGTGCCACCTCAGCTCTGGGCACTTTCACTTGCTTGAATTAATGCCATTTTAATAGGTGTTGGTTATTTATTTATTTTGCTTTGATAAGTGTTGAGGATGAGTATCTTTTCATATGATGTTGGAGCTCTGAATCCCTGTCTTTGAGAAATAGCCTATTCTTTTTCTTTACCCATTTCCCTAGTGGGTATTTATCTTTTCCTTATTGAATTGGAGGAGCTCTTTGTATATTAAGGATATGAAAAGGAGTATAGCTTAGTGGTTAAGAGTATGGACCTTGTATCCTGAGGCTAGATTACCTAGGTTAGAATCATGGCACTGGCACTTACCAGCTGGGTGTGAACCCGCCTCTGATTCACCATAAGTAAACAGGGATAATAATACTTCACAGGGCTGATATGAGGATGAAGTGGGTTAATGACGTGTAAACATAAGTAGAATCCATTGTAATAAAAATCTGTTTAATTTTTACATTTCACAAATGTTGACTTACCTTTTTTTTTATGGTACAATACTGGTTTATTAGCTGTGACAAATGTGCCATACTAATGTAAAATGTTAATATAGGGGAAATTTGGGTGTAGGATATATGGGAACCCTCTATTTATTTATTTATTTTTTATTTTATTTTTTTAAAGATTTATTTATTTTATTTATTTATCCCCCCCTTGCCGCTTGTGTTGCTGTGTCCATTCGCTGTGTGTCTTCTCTGTGTCTGCTTATCTCCCCCTTGCTGTGAGGTCTTGCCGCATCAGCCCATGGCGCCACGTGAGCCGGCCTGCCCTCACAAGGAGGCCCCGGGAAGCGAACCCGGGGCCTCTCATATGGTAAACGGGTGCTCTATCCATTGCGCCACACCCGCTTCCTGCCGTGAGGTTGCTGCATCAGCCCACCGCACTGCTCAGGCCGGCGTGCCCTCACAAGGAGGCCTCGGGACGCGAACCCGGGCCTCCCATTTGGTAAACGGGGGCTCTATCCACTGAGCCACACCCCGCTTCCCTATATGGTCTTTTATTTAATTTTTTTTTTCATTTTTTGAAAGGTACTTAGATTACATAAATGTTACACAAAAAAACATAGGGATATATGCCTATATATGACTATATATGCCCCACTCCCCACACCTCCCACATCACAGATGTTGATTTAAATTTTAAGAGTTTCTTTCTCTATCCCCCAAGATCTTTCCTGAGTTCCAGATCTGTATACCCAACTTCCTCTGAAATCCATGTTGAGATGGACCACAAAGGAAGAGAAAGAAATAATTATTACTGACACCATTAGTGCATGCATTCATTTACTCCTTTTATTTAACCAATAGCAGGGGCTCTGTACCAGGAGGTGGAGTTGCAGTGGGAAACGACTGTCTCCTACCTTCACAGAGGTCTGTTGAGGGAGAAAAAAATAGGAAAAAAATTAGTCAAATAATTAATCACAAATCCAGTGAAGGAGAAGTACATTGTACTATGTGAGTAGTTAATGGGCTATCTGAGGGTGGCGTTCAGGGAAGGAAACGTGGAAGAAGTGACACTGCAGTTGAAACCTAAGGGGTGATGAGTGCATCTGAGAAACGATGGGGGCAGAGTGTCCCAGGCAGAATGAACACCCTGAGCTGAATGCAGGCCCCAAGGTGGGAAAGGCCTTGTTAGTGGGAGGGGCCCTGTGAAGTCCAGAGTGGCTGGAGATAAGTGAGCAGTGGGGAGAGGTTGGCGAATGTTGGTTGAACACATGAATGACTTCTCACGATGTGTGTTCATTCTTTTGATACCTTCATGGATGTGCTTTGGCACAGATGGTGTGCGTCCTGATTGGATTTGGGTTGGGATGTGGGACAGGGATGGAGATAAGGGAATGGAGTTAAGAGCAGAGAAGGAGCTAGGGTTTTGGGAATAGGGACTGGGGAATGGTTGGGGTGAGGTTGGGGTTGGAGGGAAAACAAGTAGGTTTAGGGTTAGGATGAGGCTGTGAATGTGGGGTGAATTTGGCATTAGGGTTAGGGATCGGAATGGGGATATGTTTGGAGTTAGGGATGGGGATGGGATTGTGTTTGTGGTTTAGAAAGGGGAGGATATTTTGGATGGGATAAGGTTCTGGAGATGAAGGCAAGGTTGAGGGTGGGATAGGAGTAGAGATGGGGATGAAATTTTGGTTGGCATTTGGGTGAAGATAGGGAGATGGTTGAGGATGGAGGGGGATAAATGGGGTAAAGGCAGGATTTGGGTTGGGATGGGGATGGAAATTAGGGTGTAACAGGGAGACGCAGGCAGGACTAGGTCCCTAGAACTGTCTTCTTTTCCAGTCTCTTCCTGGGAGGAGGACCGCAAGTTCATCCTGCGGGCCTGGTCTCTGGCCTTCAGCAGCGTTTCGGCCCTGATGATGCTCAGTGTGGGAGATGGGCGCATAGCCTACCTGCAGGGCTCCTACACTGGCTACCTGGGCTACTGGATTGACTGCAGGAGGAGCCAGTGCGCCGACCTGGGCCAAGTCACTGGTCAGTAGGAGCCTGGAAGGGCCGTGGGGCTCTCCAGAGGGGTCTCTGGAGATCATCAGGGATGGTCTCTAGGAGGGTCTCTGGATATCCTTTGGGAGCATCTTTAGAATTCCCTGGAGGGTCTCTGGGGATTCTCTGCAAGTCCGGTGATGGAGTCTTCTGGAATTATATGTGGATTCTGAGGGAACTGGGGCTGCGTATGGGAAGGGAAGCATGACGTGTTACCCCAAACCAATCTGCCTAGGGATCAGATGACTGAAAACACCATCATTCTCTCTCTCTCTCTTTAAAATAGTCTTACCAGTGACTGACGGTGGGATGGGAGAATAGGGTGCTTTCTGTGGCCTGCAAGTAAACTTCTCAGGATTAACTCTGAGGGGATCAGATTTACTTCTCTGTATCTTAGTCTGCCAGGGCTGCTATGACAAATACCACACAATGGGTTGGCTTAACCAAGAGGAAATGATTGGCTCATGGTTTTGGAGGCTAGAGGTCCAACATCAAGATTTTGGCAAAGGCTGGCTTTCTCCCAGAGTCTGCATCCTCTGTCCATCCTCTGACACATGGCCACCTCTCTCTCCTCATGTCTGCTCCTCTGGGGCCTGCTGACTTCTGGCTTCTGCTGACTGGCTGTGTCCACATTTCCTCTGCTGTTTATAAGGACTCCAGTCACATGCGATTTGGCCTCATCTAAATAGGATCATCCAAGATCCCATTCACAGAATCCATTCACCATCCTCAAAGTCCTACTTACAAATGGGCTCACACCCACAGGACCAGGGCTAGGACTTGAACGTGGCTATTGTGGGGGCATGATTCAATCGACCACGTCTGAGATTACTTGATCTTTCCTGAACCACTTGTTGAAACCAGGAGGATGTCCTGCATGATGGGCTAGGTCGGGATCGCACGCTTTTCTCAAGAGTTCATGCAGGAGTCATTTCTGCCAGAAGCACATGGGCAGAGAGTGGGAGGAGAGGTCCTCTGAACAAAATCAAGGTGCTTTTGCCAAAAGAATGGAAAGAGATGCTGGCTTGAAAAAAACCCATATTACAATATTTTATTTCAGTATAATTATGTTAGGTAGAATCCCAGGAATGGAATAAATAACATTGCTTCAAAAGGGATTGATGAAATTGTACATCTTTGAAACAATCACTGTATAAGTCAGGATTCTCAGAAGAAGCAACAGCAGCCAACTCAAGCTGGCGTAAGCAGAAAATAGATCTAGAAAGGTTGTTGGGGAGCTTGTAGGATCTCTGCAGGAACAGAGAACTAGGCTAGGGCTGAGTAACCAGGAGCTGCCCACAGGCTCCCTGGAGAATTGGCTGACGACACACACACTGCAACTTGCCACGTGGACCCCAGTACCTGGCCTATCTGCAGAATCTCTCTCTCTCTGCTGCCCACCAGCCTATTTCTGGCTGCCCATTCCAAGTCTAGCATGGCTATGTCCTGTTGGAGGAGCCTGGTCACATGCTTAGGACCCGCTATACGCAAGGCTGGGAAAGCAGTGGTCTGAGTTCCTTGTTGGGAGGTACCAGGCTGCAATGACGAATACCACACAATGGGTTGGCTTAAACAACAAGCATATATTAGCTCATTGTTTCAGAGGCTAGAAGTCCAAAATCAAGGTGTTGCCAAGGCCATGTTTTCCCCCAGAAGTCTGTAGCCTTGTGGGACTGGCTTGCCACAATCCTTGGGGCTCCTTGGCTTGCATCTCTGTCTCCTGTTACATGGCGACGTCCTTGGTCTGCTCCTATGTCTTTCTCTGGCTCCTGGCTTCTCTTTATAGGGCCCCCAGTAACATGGACTAAGGCCCCATCCTGATTCAATCGGGCCAGACCTAGAAAGGGCCTTAGAAGATCCTATTCACAGATGAGTCCACCCCGTGGCTGATAATGCATCTTCAAAGGGTCCTACAAGTGGGTTCGCACTCACAGGAATGACGATTAAGATTGAGAATACGTCTTTCCAAGCAGGAACGTGAACAGACATCTGCACACTGCTGTCCATAGCGGCATTATTCACAATAGCCAAAAGGTAGAAGCAACCATCAGCAGGTGAATGGAGAAACAAAATGTGGCATTTACAAACAATGGAATATTATTCAGCCATAAAAAGAATGAAGTTTTGATATATGTGATAACATGGATGAACCTTCAAGGCATCATGGTGAGTGAAATAAGCCAGAAAGCCAAACTCAAAAGGATAAATATTGTATAATCTTACTGATATGAAATAATTAGAATTAGCAAATTCATAGAACACAGGTTACCAGGGGCCAGGATGGGGGTAGGGAATGGGGAGGTAATGCTTAATGAGTACAGAATTTCTGTTTGGGGTGATGGAAGTGTTTTGGAGATGGATGGTGGTGATGGTAGCACAATATCATGGGTGTAATTAATACTATTGAATTATATATTTGAATGTTGTTGAAAGGGGACATTTTAGTCTGAATATATGTTACTAGAATAAAAATCTTAAAAACCCCATAGGACTACAACCTTAACAGTGAACCCTAATGTAAACCACGACTATAACTAATAATACAATCATAATAATGCTCTTTCATCAGTTATAACAAAGGTACCACACAGTTGCAAAGTGTTAAGAATAGGGAAAAAACTGTGTGTGTGTGTGTGTGTGTGTGTGTGTGTGTGTGTCTATATGGGAACTTTGTATTTTCTGCACGATTTTCCTGTAAACCTACAACTTCTGTAATAAAAAATTATATATAGAAATAACATCTCTCTCCAGATTAGAGGTTGAAGGTGATGGGAGTGAGGGGAGGGGGGGAAGGAAGAGTGTTTTAAAAATAAAAATACTTAAAAAAACAAAAACAAAAACCATGTCTTTCATTGGGGTACATAATTCAGTCTACCACAGGAGCTGTAGATGGATAAGTTGGGAAATTCCCAAAACATAGAACTGGTATTCACAGGTGCCAGACAACGAAATAGAATGGTGAATGTTCATTACATTCCTGGTTTGTTCTCAAACTTTAACTCTGTGTGATTTCCAATTTGTATTTACTTTGAAATATAAATTGCCTTTATTTTATTTGAATTGTGTAGTGGGTTGAACAGCGTCTCTCCAAATTCATATCTACCTGGGACCTCAGAATGTGAACTCAGTGTGGAAAAAGGGTCTTTGCAGATGTGATTCGTTAAGACGAGGTCACACTGGATTACGGTGAGCCCTAAATCCATCGACTGCTGTCCTGATAAGGAGAGAAGACAGACGCAGACAGATGCCCTGGGAGAAGCCATGAGATGAAGGGAAGAAGGCCAAGGTGACAGCAGAGGCGAGAGGAGGCTGGGAAGGAGCCGCCTGAAGCCTTGGGAGGGCATGCCTCCCTGCCCCCACCTTGATTTCAGACATCTGGCTTCCGGACCGTGAGAGATCAAACTTCTATTGCTGAAGCCCCCCAGTTTGTGGCACTTTGTTATGGCAGCTCCAGGAGACTAATACGGATGGGAAATATATTTACATGGTTCAAAGATTTTACAGGTATGGAAAGCCATCTAATTTGCATTCTGCACCCCACTCAGTTCCCCTCCCTGGGGGCAGCCGGGGTTACTAAGTCTCTGTTAAGTTCCTATTATTCTTCTAGCCCAGGGGTTCTTAACCAGATTTCAGGGGGTCTGTGAGCTTGAACTGAAAAAACATCAACTTATTATCTTTATTTTCTCTGCCCTCTGATGCTGAGTGTAAAAAATTATCTGCTGCTACGTTCTGAGAAGGGGTCCGTGGTTTTCAGTTGACTGACAAAGGGGTCTGTGGAACAAAAAAGGTTAAGAACCCCTGTTCTAGTCATAGTCTCTACACACATATGACTATATGTACATTCACACACGTACACATATACATTTATGTGCGTATATGTGTATACATATTCTTTTTAAATCACAAATGGCTGTATTATAGTTCTCTTTTAACAGATAAATCACTATTTATTGAACACTAAGAATTTACAAAGTTCTTTGGTTGGCATAAAGAAATAGCACATATAATGAAAGGTTCTATTTTCCTGAAGCACTGAAATTTAGGATTTTTACATAGTGTAATTCCCTTTCCGTCCGTGGCTCTATTGACGGCTTCTCAGCATTGGGAAGTTCTTCTCCCTTCAGAATTTTGGTGAACATCTAATTCTATTTTCTTATAATTATTTTTAGGGTTTGACTGTATGAATGTTTAATTCTTTAATCCATCAGAGGTAAATTTTGATGGGTAGAAGGCAGGAAGCTTTGAACCCTCTCTTCTCTGCTCATCTAAGGAAGGGACCCGAAGTAGTCAGGAATCTTTGGATCCCAAGTGACAGAAACTCTAACTTGAGCTAGTTGAGTGTAAAATGGAATTTAAGGACTCATCTAAGTGAAAAGGGTGGAGGTAGGACTGCTTTCAGGCATGGCTGCACTCAGGGGTTCAAGTGATAGCATCAGCCATCACTGATTCCTTGAGCTGGCTTCATTCTCCAGGCTGCACGTAGTGGCAAGTCAGGGACCAGTTAGGAAAACACGTCATTCTAGGTGTTTCAGAGGGAGATGAATATAAGGACTTGGTTTCATGGGCAACAGGAGAGCTGAGGCAAACCAGGAATTAGCAGCTCCGGGAAGCTGCTTTTCTCCTGGACTGGAGGAAAGAAGCCGGGGCCCTCTGGAAGGCATGGAGAGATCCATGGTGGCAGTTGCTGAGTTGGCTTCTCCCCTCCTCCCGGCTCCTGTCTTCAGCCAGTGCCTCCCATTAGGCAAACACACTGGTAAGCCCGCGAGCAAAGGCTGGGCAGTGGAGCTGAGAGCAGACAGAGGGGTGACAGGCAGAGCCGCCAAGAACTTGGGCCTCAATCTGGCAGGAAAAAGGGGGCAAAGGTGGTCCCTGCAGAAGCCCTGTGTGGCTCAGGACACACGAGCACCCCTGAAATGGTTATGGTGGCCAGAGAATGCTGTGCACTGACTGGTTTATGACTGCGGGGGAGAGTGGGGGTGGGCAGGAGGGCAAAATGCACGGTGAGGAGGTAAGCCGCCAACCTGGACCAAACCAAGCAGGGTGTCAGCTCAATTCTCTCTCTCCCTCTTGTCTGCTTTTCCCGGTCCCCCTTGAGGCTGAGTTCAAGACGCAGGCAGCTCCAAGCTTATTCTCCTCTCGGCTAGAGGAGAGAGATCTTCCCTGACAGCTCCAGTTAGAAAAAATCCCCAGGGCAGAGCTTCACGGGTCAGCTTTGGCCAGGCACCCATCTCTGGGCCACCCGCAGTGGACGGGGCCTGGGAGCACTGCGGTGGACTCAGCCAGAGTCGCATTATTGAGGGAAGAGGATGCCATGAGAAGCTCCCGGGCAGGACCCTGTGATTGGGTGTCCCCCAAGAGAGGCGACTGCAAGCTCTCGGCTCCTGGTCTCGGTTTCCAGCACAGTCCCTTCCCCTTGCCCCTGTTTCTTGGTTCTCCCGGGACAGAAGGAGATGAGCGGACTGGTGTTTCCTGAGTGCCATTCTGCCTGTGGCTGAGCTTTCCTGGAAGTTCTCCCTTTCCGGCTAGGTGCTGGAGACGTGCTCTTGGTCCAAAGCAAAGCAGATGGGGTCTTGGTTCATTTGGCTACAGACTTGCAGCATTGAAAAGCGGGCAAAGTAGAAAAAGGGGTAAAAGGAGGAGCTACCAGTTTGAGAAGGGGTGCTGAAAGTCTCCTGTCAGGTTGGAAATGTAAAGTGGATAAATCTCCATTTTCCACCAGGTGTGTGGCCAGGGAGCTGGGCTTTTGGTCACGCTGGTTTTAGGTGATTTGATTCAGAAATTTTTGTGTGTGTGCCCTTGGGGGTTGACGGGCTGTCTGTGGGGGGCTCATGTGTGAGGGGGGATGACACTGAGACTTGAGCAGAAGAAGCAGGGCGACATTGGTGATGACTGGGGTGACTGAGGTTTCTAGTGGGGGAGCCTGGCAGTGATCTTGAGAGTGTCAATGTGAGTTGCTGTGGGGCATCTTTTGGGAAGATGAACAGGGTAACTTTGGGGGTATCTGTGGGGGTGACTTTGGAAATGATTGAGGGGGTTCTGTGGGGTGACCTTGGGGTGGGGGTGCAGTTGATTATGAGGGCACCTGTGAGATGGAGTTGGGGCAACTGGGGGAGATGTGAGACAACTTTGAGGGTGTGAGTGGGGATGACCTTGAGTTGACTTTAGGGGTGTCTTGGGGTGACTTTGTGAAAGTGGAGTTGTTTGGGGGTTTCTAGGAGAGATGAGAGTGGGGGTGATGTTGAAGATGCCTGTAGGCAGGCTTCTGCTCATTTGGTGTGGGGGGTGGCTCTGGAGTGTTTGCTGGGCAGGGAGGAGGAGTTATGGGGTGCCTCTGGGCCTGCCGACCCTTCAGCCTTGTCTCCCCCCAGTTCTCCTCCACCTGGGCACGGGCTTCATGATCCTGGCCCTGTGCCTGGCCCTGGTCCTCCTCTCCACCATGGGCGTCTCCTTCAGCCCCGCCTTCCGCCGCCTCACCAAGCTCGACCTGGTCTTCAGTTTCCTCAGCGTCAGCGTCGGTAAGGGCGGCTCGGAAGGGGCTCCCTCGGCTGCGGCGACGCAGGTCTCCGCCTGCGCTCCGGCCTCTCTGGCCGCTCTGTGTGCGCCTCAGCGCCGCCTCCACTAGCTGGCTCCTTCCGTCAGCGCGTGCGCGGGACAGGGTGGCGGGAGGGGAGTGTGCGGGATTGGGTGGCGGGAGGGGAGTGCGCGGGAGAGGGTGGCGGGAGGGGCGTGACAAGGGGGTGTGTGGCGGGCCTCCTGGTTTCCCGCCGTCGCCCCCCACCCCATCCGGGGAACTTTCTGCCCGGCCGGGGGCGTGTATTTCTCCCGCTTGTCATGGAGGGTGGGAGAGGACGCCCCGACTCCCCTCCTCTCTGGGGCCCCGGTGTCCCTGTCCAGCCGCGTGTCCGCCTCTGGCCCCACCCCAGCGCAGGGCTCCTGATTCTCCTCAGCCTGACGCTCTCCGTGGTCACCTGCAAGACGCTGTACCCGAGGCCAGAGGTCTCCTACCTCATGACCTTCTACCTGTGCTGGGGCGCCTGCGCCTTGATGCTGTGGGCAGGTGAGGGCGGGGCTTCGGGCGGAGGGGGCGGGGCCCGGGAGGCCAAGAAGCGGGGCCCAGGCCGGGCTCCGCGGCTCACGGCCCCCGCGCCCCAGGCGTCCTGTGCTTCCTAAACCACATGGGCTTCTGGAGCTCGGGGCTGCCCTGCCCCGAGCGGCGGCTGAGCTACCGCCGCTGGGCCTTGCAGCGGGACGCCCTGAAGCGCGCGTCCAAATCCAGTAAATCTGGCGTGAACTCTACCCAGAGCGCCTCAGCGCCCTGACAGGTACCCGCCGCCAGGGGCCGGGCCTGGCCCCACCCCTTGAGAACAGGCCCCGCCCCGAGGAAGGAGGCAAGGCCCCGCCCCCCAGCCCGCCCGCGGACTCGCCTCGGGTTGGGCTCCTCCCCCGCCCTCGCGCCAACACCTACCGGGTGTCCCGCCGCGCCCGGGCCCCACCCCCGGCCCAGCCAGGCCCCACCCCCGACCGAGCAGGCCCCACCCCCGGCCCAGCAGGCCCCACCCCCGGCCCAGCCAGGCCC
>JAQZBX010097054.1:0-11733 GCA_029593785.1 Cabassous unicinctus
AACAAATCAATTTTAATGATACATATTTGGAAAGCATACATCCTTGCAAAGTGTATAATCAATGGTATTTGGTATAATCACATAGTTGTGCATTCATCTTTTCAATCATTTCTACAGCATTTTCATTATTCCAATAATAGTAATAATAAACAAAAAACAAACTCATCACCTCTTAATCTAATCTCTCTATGCTTCCCCTGCCAAACATAGCTGTTATTTTTAGTCTTATAAATGCAATATCACCCATATTCGTATTTTACATGAGGTTTCACTGTGTTATACAGACCCATGTTACATTTTTAAGCTTTCCTTCTAGTAATATACATGCCCTAAGACTTTCCCTTTCAACCATTTTCATATCCATATAATAGCTCTGCTAGGCACAAATGCTATGATGTGTTCTCACCATTTCCATTCATTTCCAAAGATTTACAAACAACCTTTTTACCAATGCTGCACAGGTTAATCCTCTGCTTTCCATTCTCTACCCTCATTCTATTTTCTGGTGACCTATACTCTAATTATTAATTCAATGAGTTTACATAATATGTTTAGTTCATAATAGCACAATCATACAGTATTTGTCCTTTTGTGCCTGACTTGCTTCACTCAAAATAATGGCCTCCATGTTCATCCATGTTGTCAAATATTTCACAACTTCATTTCTTCTTAATATTCCATCGTGTGGTATACCCCACAATTTGTTTATCCTTTCATCAGTTGATGGACACCTGGGTTGTTTCCAACTTTGGGCAACTGTGAATAACACTGCTATAATCATTGATGTGCAGACGTCTGTTTGTGTCACTGTTCTCAGTTCTTCTGGGTTTATACCTAGTAATGGTATTGCTGGGTCACATGGCAAATCTATATTCAACTAAGTTAGGAACTGTCAAACAGTCCTCCACAGTGACTGTACCATTCTACGTTCCCACCAACAGTGAATAAGCCTTCCCATCTCTCCATATCATCTCCAACTTTACAGTTTTCTGACTTTTTAATAGCAGCCAGTCTAATAGGGGTGAAATGATATCATTGTAGTTTTTGTTTTCATTTCCCTAATTACTAGTGATGCTGAATATTTTTTCATGTGTTTCTTTACCATTTGTATTTCTTCTTTGGACAATTGTTTTTTCAAGTCTTTTGCCCATTTTTTAATCAGGTAGTTTGTCTTTTTATTGTTGACTTGTATGATCTCTTTCTGTATCATGGATAGTAAACCTTTATCAGATATGTGATTGCCAAATATTTTCTCCTATTGAGTCAGCTGCCTATTCACCCTTTTGACAAAGTTCTTTGAGCTGCTGAAGTGTTTAAGTTTGAGAAGGTCCCATTTTTTCTGTTTCTTCTTTTGTTGTTCATGCTTTGGGTGTAAGGTTTAAAAAAGTACTGCCTATCACAAGCTCTTGAAGATGTTTTCCTACATTTTCTTATAGGAATTTTATGGTTGTTACTTTTATATTGATGTCCTTGATACACTTTGAGTTAATTTTTGTATAAGGTGTGAGAGAGGGTGTATTAGTCAGCCAAAGGGGTGCTAATCCAAATACCAGAGATTGGTTGGTCTTTATAAAGAGTATTTATTTGGGGTAGAAGTCCACAGTTACCAGGCCATAAAGCGTAAGTTTCTTTCCTCACCAAAGTCCATTGCCACATGTTGGAGCAAGACAGCTGCCCATGTTTGCCAGGGTTCAGGCTTCTTGGGTTCCTCTCTTCCCGGGGCTGCATTTCTCTCTGGGCTTAGCTCTTCTGTTTCCCCCACAAGGTCAGCTGTAGACCATGAGGCTCTCTAGGCTTTGCTTCTCTCCACAAGGCCAGCTGTGAACTCTCAGGTGAATGGCTCCTCTCTATCCCGGGGCCTTCTCTCCAAGATCAAAACTGTTCCCTCTGTCCTTTGCCTTACCTTTTATATTTGATTCCCCCACCCACCAAGGGGTGGGGCTCAACACCCTACTTATGTGGCCCAATCAAAGCCCCAATTATAACTTAATCATGCCCAGATGCACAGATTAGTTTACAAGCATAATCTAATATAGATTTTTTGAATCCATAATTACATCAAACTACCAAACAGCTACATAGGGGTCCTCTTGTTTTGTATGGGATATGGCTATGCTGTTCTCCCAGGACCATTTGTTGAATAGACTGTTCTGTGGGCACAGCTGGGTGGGCTTGACAGCCTTGTCAAAATTTGCTTGACTGTAGATGTGAGGGTCTATTTCTGAGTTCTTGATTCAGTTCCATTAGACAATGTGTCTGTTTTTATGCTGCTTTTAGCACTGTACCTAAGTAATATGCTTTAAAGTCAGGAAGTGAGAGTCCTTCAACTTCATTCTTCTTTATAAATACATTTTTGGCTATTTGGGTCCCCTTACGTTTCCAAATAAAAAATTTGTTTTTCCATTTCTGCAAAAAAGGCTGTTGGGCTTTTATTGGGATTGCATTGATTCTGTATATCAGTTTGAGTAGAACTGACATCATAACAATATTTAGTCTTCCAGTCCATGAGCATGGAATGTCCTTCCATTTATTTAAGTCTTCTTTGGTTTATTTTGGCAATGTTTTGTAGTTTTCTGAATACAGGTCATTTATGTCCTTGGTTAACTTTATTCCTGAATATTTAATTCTTTTTATCTCTCTTATAAATGGAATTTTTATCTGACTTTCTCTTCAGTAGTTTATAGAAATGCTATTGATTTTTTGCATATTAATCTTGTATCCTGCCACTTTGCTGAACTCATCTATTAACTCTGGTAGCTTTGTTGTAGATTTTTCAGAATTTTCTAGATATGGGATCATATCATCAGCGAATAGTGAAAAGTGTCTTCCTTTCCTATTTGGGTGCCTTTTATTTCTTCATCTAGCCTAATTGCTCCACCTAGAACTTCCAGCACAATATTAAATAACAGTGTTGACTGTGGTCATCCTTGTCGTGTTCCTGATGTCAGTGGGAAAGCTTTCAGTCTTTCACCATTGAGTACAATGATATCCATAGGTTTTTCATATATGCACTTTACCATATTGAGAAAGCTTCCTTCTATTCCTATCTTTGGAGTGTTTTTTATCAAGAAATGATGCTGTATTTTGTCAAATGCCTTTTGTTTATCAATTGAGAAGATCATGCTATTTTTCTTCAATTTATCAGTGTGGTTTATGACACTAATTGACTTTCTTATGTTGAACCACCCTTGCATACCTGGGGTAAAACCTGCTTGATTATGGTGGGTAATTCTTTTAATGTGCTTTTGGATTCATTTTAAAAATATTTTGTTGAGGATTTTGCATCTATATTTATTAGAGATATTGGTCTGTAATTTATTTTTCCGTAGTATCTTTATATGATTTTGTTATTAGGGTGATCCTGGCCTCACAGAATGAGTTTAGTAGATTCTTTCCCATTCAATTTTTTACAAGAGCTTGAGCAAGATTGGTATTAGATCATCTTTGAATGATTGGTAGAATTCACCTGTGAGCCATCTGGTCCTGGGATTTTCATCTTTGAGACGTTTTTGATGACTGTTTCAATCTCTTCACTTGTAATTGGTTTGTTGAGGTCTTCTATTTCTTCTAGAGTCACTGTAGTTGCTTAGTGTGTTTCTAGAAATTTGTTTACATTGTCTAGTTTGGCACACAGTAGTTCACAGTATCCTCTTATGATCTTTCTTATTTCTGCGTGGTCAGTGGTAACGTCTCTCCTCTCATTTCTGATTTTATTTATTTGCATCTTCTCTTTTTTTCTTTGTCAGTCTAGCTAGGTGTTTGTCAGTTTTGTTAATCTTCTCAAAGAATCAACTTTTGGTTTTGTTGATTCTCTCTATTGTTTTTTGTTCTTGATTTCATTTATTTCTGCTCTGATCTTTACTATTTCAACTTTCTCCAAGTTCCAAGGGAACTTTAGACTAAATGAATGTTACAGAAAAAGTATAGGGGATTCCCATATGCCCCACTCCTTCCTCCTCCCACACCTTCCCACATTCACAACATCCTTCATTAGTGGGGTACATTGTTACAATTGATGAACACATGTGGAAGCATTGCTACTAACCATGGACTGTAGTTTACATTGTAGTTTACACTCTGTTCCACACAATTTTGTAGGTTATGACAAAATTTATAATGGCCTGTATCCATCATTGCATTGTCATGCCAGTGTGTTCCAATCAATCACCCTGCAGCCCACTATCCCCAGGTAAGGTATCCAGATATAGAGAAAAAAATGAAGAATAAAGAATTAAGAAAAAATAAGAAACAACAACAAAAAACTTTTTAAAATCTCAGTCTAAGTTCTCTTTTGGGAGGCTGCTGTCCTGCAGCTACCCTTCCTCCCAGTAAGTTGGCTTGGTGCCTGACAACCAGCTGGATCACTCTCTTGCTCCTTTCTTTTCCAGGCCCTTTGAGCACCTGAAAGCTCCTTGGCTTCCTCTCCCATCCCCTTTTCCTTCAGGCTGGTTGACTGTCTGATGGCTTGCTGTCTGCCTTTCCTGGTTCCCCTCTCACCCAGCTGTTGGGCACCTGTCAGCCCACCCCCTCAATGACCCAGTTCCTCTTTCTCCCAGGGTGGGTATGTATGACAGCCCACCTGATCAGCTACCCCCTCCCCTCTCCCTGGAGCCCCTTTAGTGCTGGGTGGCCTCTCTCCTTTTCCTGGCACTGGCTGAGATCAGGTCTACCCACCCTATCTCCCCTTCTCCACTACCCTTTTCTTCCCGAGCCAGCTGTGTGCTGGTCCCCACACCATTTGCCCTGAAGCTGCCCCACCTCGAGAGCCTGCTGGGCAATGGGTATGCACCCCTGGTTGCCCAGGAGCTTTCCTTAGTCTTGGAGTCAGCTAAGCACTGGTCTTCCAGACATATCACTTCTCTGACTTCCCTCTCTGAGTTGGCTGTGTGCTGGCTTGTGTGCCCTATCTCTCGTGGCTTTCCTCTCCCCCCGCCAACTCTTTCCCCCTCTCTAACTGCCTTCTCTAATTGCACCCATGGTCCTATGGCTTCCCTTGGGCCAGGTAAACTTGCCTACCTTCCCGCAGTTTCTGGAGGAGGAGTGCAGCCTGCTTTTCCCTACTCCGCCATCTTGGATCCTAATCTAAGTTCTCTGGTTTAAGAGGTTTCACTTCTTCACAACTGCATAGTTCTAGTTTATATTCACAAACATTTTCTGAAAATCTGTGCCTGATTTCATGTAAACTTTTTCCATCTGTCTGTCATTGATTGTTAGCTATTACTCAAGGTTTGCAGATACATATGTCACTGTGTTTCATCTATTTGTGTTGATACAGGAGGATCTCACAAACACTCAAATGTGCTACACTTTTGTGAAATATATAAGTGGGACTTTCTGAGGCTGCTTCTTTAAGGTGCTGTTTTAGGCAATTTTCTTGGATATAACTTTTTAAGTTAAAACAGATTGTGATGTCACCCCTAGACTACTAACTTCACCATTCTTTCCAAAGGCGCCTCTAGACCCTCTTTAGTTGTCTCTCTCTCTCACTTTTAATGATCTATCCCAGTGTTGGGAAGAGGATTGGCATAGGGATAGGTAGAAAGAGGTGAGAGCCCCATCGGAGAATCCAGGGAATCATTTGAAAAAGTATATCCAATTCATAATACAATTTGGAATTTTTAAAAAATTTTCTAAAGCTTCAGAATGTGAAGTTTGTTAGGAAATTTCCTAGCTGGTGATGATATGCTTTGTTTTCAGTCAGTGATTCTCAATTCTTAGGTGTGGGATGGAGGAAATTCTCAGGATTTTTATATTAAACTCAAGAGGGAATGAACCATCCTTAAAATCTGGATCAGTTTTGCCTCCTCCAAAAGGTCTGTTTTAGACAAGCATTGGCAGGAGAATTTGTTCAGATCAGTGGCTCTCAAGCCTTGTTTCATATCAGAATAGAAAGAGCTTTAAATAATTTAGATTCCTGGTCCCCTAACCTGGAGATTCTGTGGTTTAAGATGTTTTACTTTTCCACAACTGCTTAGTTTATGGGTAGGTCTTAGTTACCTTTATTTTAGAAAACTCTTCAATAACTGTAGAATAAAAACAAACAAACAAACAAACAAAACAAATTCTCAGGCAGACTGAAAATCACTGAACTAAGTAATCCTACATTTTCTGACATTAAAATTCTGATTCCTTTGTTTATAATGGCAGGTGCTGTGGTCAGAGCTTTCTGGACTGGCAGTTGATAATCATGACTAGATGATGTAAAATGATGAGTAAATTTTGGAGATAAGGGCTGGGACTTGGATATATTAACTGTCTCACAAACACACCTACTCTTAGGCCCTCAGCACACCACTGAAGGGCTGACTGATTGTTTAAGACCTATGCATCTAGAATATTCATACTGACATAACTGACCCTCTAGCCCAAAGGGATCTTAAACAGTTGGTGTTTTACAAATAATGTCTAAGATGATGTATGGTTGTGGGACCTTTTCCACTCTACCTCCCACTAAAGAAGCCCCTAATAGATCATGTGAAAATTTTGTTTCCCAAACTCTATCAGAAGAAATTTCCAGCAGGCATCTACTCCTGTTGAGAGGATCCTAACTTTTCAGTTGCCAAGTATACAAGCTAATCATGCAAATTAGACTGAAAACAGAGTCCAGCCCAGTTGAGGTTCATCAGAAACCTCTTGGGGAATACCACTCCCATACCTCCACCATTGCTTCCATTATACTCTTCTATGACAAGTCAATTACTCCATTATATTTCCATTACACATTGCTTCCATTACCGCCGTCGTTGTTGTGTCAATGTAGCCAAGAGATGAAATCTGGATACTACTTTTGGAATCAAACCAGAATGTGTGTGTGTGTGTGTATTTAGGCAGATGTTGTCAATAATTATTTATATTGCCTTATTATTCAAACTGATAATATCTCTACCCAAATTATTGATAACAAAGTGTTTTCTTTATTATCTACTAGATAAAACTTATATGTTCATTAATAATATTCCTAAAATGAAATTTGCCATTTTGGAAATTTTATAAAAGACACCTTATTGGTGATACAATTTAAAAGATGGTGTGAAAAAAAATTATAGATTGGCTAGAGATTCTAATGTATTAAAAACATCATAGGGAAGCAGGTGTGGCTCAATGGATAGAGCTCCCGTTTACCATATGGGAGGCCCCGGGTTCGCTTCCCGGGCAGGCCGGCAGGCCCGCACGGCGCGGTAGGCTGATGCAGCAAGACCTCACAGCAGGAAGCGGGTGTGGCTCAATCGATAGAGCCCCCGTTTACCATGCTGGAGGCCCCGGGTTCGCTTCCCGGGGCCTCCTGGGCAGCGCGGTGGGCTGATGCAGCAGGACCTCACAGCAATGGGGAGATAAGCAGACACGGAAGAAACACACAGCGAATGGACACAGTAAAACACAAGCAGCAAGAGGGGAATAAATAAATAAATAAATCTTAAAAAAAAAAAATCATCATAAATCAAAACCAAATCAAAATCACAATAAGATACCTTTTTACACTCTCTAGAATGGCTACAATTTAAAAAAATGGAAAATAACAAGTGTTGGAGAATATGTAGAGAAATAGAAACGCCTGTTAATTGTTGGTGGGAATGTAAAATAGTGCAGCGGCTATGGAAAACAGTTTGGTGGTACCTCAGAAAGTATAGGATTACAGTATGACCTGACAATACTTCTATGTGGAATACCCCAAATGACTGAAAGCAGGGACTTGAACAGATATTTGTGTACAGGTATACATAGCGACATTATTTACAATTGCCAAAAGATGGAAGCAACCCAAGTGTCCATCAACTGATGAATGGAAAAAACAAATGTGATTTATACATGCAAAATAATATTTTTCAGCCCTAAAAAGGAATGGAGTTCTGATACATGTGACGACATGGATGAACCTTGAAGACATCACGTTGAATGAAATAAGCCAGACAAAAAAGGACAAATATTGTATGATCTCACAGATATGATCTCATTAGAATAAGTAAATTCATAGAATCAGAAACTAGAATACAGGTTACCAGGGACCAGTTGGTGGTGAGGGATGGGGAATTAATGCTTAATGGGTACAAAGTTTCTGTTTGGGTTATGGAAAAGTTTAGGTAATGGATGGTGGTGATGGTAGCACAACATTGTGAATGTAATTGACACCATTGAATTATAAATGTAGTGTGGTTAAAAATGGAAATTTTAGGCTATATGTGTGTTACTAGAATAAAAATAAGAAAGGAAAACATAGGATTGTATAACAGTGAATCCTAATATAAACTATGGACTATAGTTAACAGTTTAATTATCAGAATATTATTTCATCAATTATATCAAAGGTACCACACTAACGAAAAGTGTCAATAATGTGGAAAACTGTGTATGGAGGTATATTATTCAGCCAAAGGGGTTCTGATACAAATCACCAGAAATCTGTTGGCATTTATAAAAGGGTATTTATTTGGGGTAAAAGCTTACGGCTACTAGGCCATAAAGCATATGTTTCTTCCCTCACCAAAGTTTGTTGCCGCATATTAGAGCAAGATGGCTGCAGACATCTGTCAAGAGTTCAGGCTTCCTGGGTTCCTCACTTCTTGGACTTGTTTCTTTCCAGGCTCAGGCTTGTGTCGCTCCACAAGGCCAGCTGTAGACTATCAGGCAAATGGCTTATCTCTTTTCCCAGGGCCTTCTCTCCTTTCTTACAACCAAGCTCCTCTGTGTGCTTGATTCCCCAGGCTCCAGCATTAAAACTCAGCATCAAAAAAACTCCAACTCTGTCCCCTGCCAGGTCTTTTATCACCAGGGGCTGGGACTCAACGCCCTACTGAAGTGACCCAGTCAAAGCCCTAATCATAATTTAATCACACCCAGAGGAACAGACCAGTTTACAAACATAATCCAATATTTCTTTTTGGAATTCATGAATAATATCAAATGCTACAGGAGGTGGATATAAGAACTCTATTTTCTGCATGATTTTTCTCTAAACCTAAAATTTCTTTAATAAGAAAAAACAATTTTAAAGTCTGCCAGGCTAAGAATGGCTTTTACATTTTTAAGTGCTTAGAAAAATCAAAAGAATAAAATGTGAGGCATATGAAAATTATATGAACTTCAAATTTCAGTGTTTCTAATTAAAATTTTATTTTTTAAAATAGAAAACTTATCCTAATTATGTTAATGACATTTTTACAATAAATATTAAAGAAACTCATTGAGTTAATTTTTTTCTATTATTCCTAGGAAGTTTTATTTGGACTCAGTTATATTTACAAATATTTGTTTGTATATTTTCAGCTCCTTTAATAACATTTGTTAAGGGATTGAACAACTGAGAGCATATAAATATGTAATTTCAAGAAAATGTATCCAATGGCTTACAATTCTCTGGAAGACAAATTATGAAAAGTGATTTCATTGGACATGAATTTCACAGTAGGCTTCTTTCATAATATTCATTCAATTATAGTTCTAGAATTACTATGCCTTTGCCTTTTCCATTTGTTTAGTAAGAATTTATATATTCATGTAGGATATGATAAGAGTATTCACAATAGAGAACAAAAATTAATACATATTTTCAAGTATACTCATTTATTGGCTTTAGGTAGCAGTCTCTGATTTTACAAACTTCATAGCTACAGGTAAATATCAATGGAAGTGAATTTTCCAAAATTCTTTGCCTTTCATACATCTTTTATTTCCTAGCAGGAAGCTAGACTACATCAGCATTTTTAATATAAACAAGAATAGACTCTTACCTAAGATTTCAAAGTACCATCTTTTGCAAGTGAACTGTGCAGAGAATTCTAACCCTCTAATTTGTTTATTATTCTTTTGTACTGCATATTATAAGGCCACTGCACTTGAATATAAAAACATCGTTATATGTTAATAAGGAAAAAGCCCTAATTATTTTAAGTATTTTCTTTTGGTGATGTTATTCTTCAAGAAAAAGAAAGCAAACTAAATATATTTATATTAGAAAATAAAGTAATGCTTTATGTTTTGGTTGTCAAGAGGTTGCTAAAATGTTATTATCAAGTCTTCTTTCCGTTTCAATTCTATTTTTTATTTAATATATACCTCATAGTATATTGCATCTGTATGATATATACATATCTATATTACTTACATGTCTATGGTTGTACAAACAACTAATAATCCAATTCATAGTTTTTTCATTCATTCATTCTTTCACTCATTCATTTAATACATGTTTAACTGTTTACCATGTGCCAAGCACTGAACCAAGAACTGGGTCACTAAGAATTTGAAAGTAAAAAGAAATGGTCTCTGCATCAAGTATCTTATATTCTGTAGTTGTAGGAAGACACATTAAAGAAAATTCCAGAACAATGTGACAAGTGCACTCAGTGACATGTAAATAATTGTTCTGCAATGAAGAGCAGCACCGAGCAACACAAGGAAGGGTTTCTGAAGCCTATTTTTGCACCTTTCTCTAAGACTTGTGATCCACTGAGACCTTGACTCAGAAATTCCATTCTTGATAACAGGGTAGAATGCTGTTTTTGCTCCTTCCTCCATGGCCCCAGAACCAGAAGTCCTTGGCTGGGCCTTTCATCTCAAGTCATAGTCTTAGAGATACCATTGTTTCTAGAGAAAAGCAGTCTAAATTACTTTGTTTCGGTAATTGTTTTAGTTTCCTGGGCTGCTCTAGCAAATACCATGAAATGGGCTGGGTTAAACAATGGGAATTTTTATTTGCTCACAGTTTTGAGGCTAACAGGAAGTCCAAATCAATGCATCATCAAGGCGATGCTTTCTTCCCAAAGACTGGTGTATTCTGGAGCTGGCTGCTGGTGATCCTTTCTTACATGGCAAGGCTCGTGGTGGTCTCTCCTGGACTCTCCATTCTCCTCCAGGTTCCATTGAATTTCAGTTTCTTCCTTTGTGGCTTTCTCTCTC
Organism: Cabassous unicinctus; assembly: GCA_029593785.1. Lineage (NCBI taxonomy): Eukaryota > Metazoa > Chordata > Mammalia > Cingulata > Chlamyphoridae > Cabassous > Cabassous unicinctus. The sequence goes on from JAQZBX010097054.1 coordinate 10,894, forward strand.
TGTGTCTAACTTTCATTCCTCTCATTCAGGACTCCAGTAATAGGATTATGACACACACTGATTGGATTGGGCCATACCTTAACTGAAGCAACCTCATCAAAAGTTCCTATTTACAATGGGTTCACACTCACAGGAATGGATTAGATTTAAGAACATATTTTTCTGGGGTACACACATCTTCAAACCACCACAGTGTTGTATAAGTTAGGATTTAGTGATGTGTCACAGAGACACCCCTCCCCCCCCACCCCCTCCCCCCCAAAAGAAGACAGATGCACACTTCTCTAGGTTTGGGCAGTTCACAGATGGTGTGTTAGAGCTATAGACTTCTGGAACCCATGCTGCTTCCTGCTTTCTATTGTGGCATCCCTAATGTGTGGCCTTTTTCTCCTGGTCTAAGATGGAGCTTCAGCAATCACATCCACTCTCCTAACAACATGATGGAGTTAGAAGAAAAAAAGAGGCATGACCTCTCTCCATAAGGACATTTTCTGGATTTTGCATACATCGTTTCATCTCATATCTCATTGCCAGAAACTTTGTCACATGGCTACATCTTGATGTATAGGATTGAGTAATTATTACAGGAAACCTTGTAACCAACTTAAAATCCTGGGGCATTCCCACACAATTCATGGAAGCGCATACTAAAGGGCCACTGGCAATCTTTAGAGGTGTTAATTCTTTTCCTGCTTATGAAGTAATGCTTAGTAGTATAAAAATGAAAATAAAACCTCCCATAATTATACCATTCAGTGATAACCACAGTTGTTTTATTTCTATTCATTAACTTTTTAAATTAAAACAAAACACAACTATTTCAGTTGATTATAAAAGTAA